>JAEMWC010000289.1:612500-700000 GCA_016490735.1 Pachyseris speciosa
TGCTTCTTGTTACTTGGTATCCTCGTCACGCTTCCATTTCCAAACTCATTACTGGAAATTCCGTGCGCAGACAATTTTGATATTCCACATTCCTCAGCAATTCTTCAAAAAGAAAACTAATTTACTGTATGTTCTCAGGTACCAAGCAAAAGCCCTTTTCTCTCCTGCGATTTGTTAGATGAATCGAAGACCATACTTGCGTGTACATGTAATTATTCACAAACCAGACAAAGAGTACCTTTTAATGGAAAAAGTTGAACAACCGTCACAGTCTATACCGTTTTTGAACTCTGCTAAAGCACGCAGAAACATTACATTTGATCAGGCCATATATCCTTTCACAATATAAATAACTATTTCTTGTCCTATTATGGTGTTTCTTTCTAGTTTTCAAAACGTTATTAGTACTTTTGTGCGTTAGGCAGTATTCAGACAATGGGGGACAAAAGTCTTAGGACAATTAGCACGATCTGCCTTAATTTATCCTACTTTCCCCCTGGCCCCCAAGCAATGTTGTAGTTTGTGCAGCCCTGTACCGCTTTACCCTATCCTAAACGTCTTTCTTCATCCCAACATTGTTTGGAGGGGGGAGGGGAGGGGAGGGCCATTCGCGGTATCCACGTGGTTAAAGAAGTGCATATTATCTGACATCTGATTATTTGATAAGTTAAGGATGTGCAAGGAAGGTTTTCCATAACCATTCCAAGGATTTTTGTCCTCCATTGTAGGTCACTCACTTAGATGATTAACGCAAATAGCATGATGCAAAACGCTGTTCCCATGAGAGCACATCGTGAAAAAATTTGCAAAACAATGACGCATCTTCTCAAGTGAGATTCACCAATGAGAGAATAGATATTTTGATCCGCTAAATTGAAATTCAAACATAAACGAAAGTAAAGTATTCATATGTAAAAATGTGATCACAAAGAAAAACCATTCCTCCAATTAAAGGGTGGGATTTTCGATCCACCAGTTAGGTATAAAAGGTGCAAAAAGTGTCGCACACGCCTTAACAGAGTTTTTGTGATGGCGTTAAGACAATTATGCAAGGAAACAGGCAAGCGTCCTCGGAAAGCATTGTTTTTATTCCCCAACGAGACATTAACTGGCATCGCACCCTCCCGTCTGATTGTGGAAAAAGACTTGCAGTTGAAAAAAGGGGCAATGGTCACTGTCAGTTGGCAGGGAAAAAAAGTACTGGCTGGCTTTAAATGGTAAGTTAAACGTTCAATTATACGTTCAACCTATATTTTGCTGTTATTCAGTACATGCTTATGTTATACCTACCATAACGTCTGTTCCTCTTCACTTTCACTTTCATCCAATTCCCGGTTTTGGTTGAGGACACACAAGGCTTCATCCAGTCTCTCACTGTAATAATAAATAAAGAATGACAAAAATAACTGCCTACCTGTACTATCGAGCAATTTTCTTAATGAATAATCGCCATAATATTATAGTGCTACTGAACTATTAACAAACATGCAGTAAAACAGGATATAACTCACCTTTCACCAAAAAATGGCATCTCATCGTCACTTTCAGTTGACGGGCTGCTTGACATCGACTCCCTTGACACAATGACTGAATCATTTTGAATCTTGTATGTAGAATTTGCAGCTGAGTGAATCTCCGCTCCACTCAAACCAGTTATGTCCACTGACACTAACCTAACAACAAAATACAGCCTGTTATAAAATAGTTCAAAGGTAATCTCTTGTAACAAAGGTGAAGTGTTATAAAGTAGTGTAATAAACTATTTTACCCGGGTAATAAACTAAGATAGAAATCCACATACATAAATCTAGGTGGTACTGCAATAAACCCTGCAAAAACTCTTCAGGATGTTGAAATGTGTTCATTGAAACTGACAAGCTTATCCCTTGCATCTGTACTGCCTGTGAATTAAAACAGAATAGACAGTATACACCTTACTCATTGAAAGACGAGGCTTGGTTCAAGGGACTTTCCTGCATGGAGAACTTTCGTTTTTTTCTAGCCATGTATTGAAAAAGGTGGATCACCAGAAACTAATCTGTCTTGGGTAAATCTGCCAGTAATTGCTGCCCACAAACTGCGTTCTGCTTTCGGCATGTTAGACAAGTACCAAGCACCTTATGAACTGCTGTCCGTCCCTTGTCAGTCCAATATCTTTGTCGAAGACTCGAGAGTGTGTATTCTTGACCAAGGTCACCAACTGATTCATGGTGTCATAATTAGCAACTTGGTTATATGATGGTTGTACAGCAGAAAGAGCTGATACTTTGATTCATAATCCAGTGGCGCATTTCTAAGTCTACCACCAACTCTTAACACCTCATCTTGATCAAGAAATTGCTTCAACTTGTAAATGGAACCAAATAAACCAGTGAACCTCAGAGTACCTTGATTTCTAGACCTTGAATATCGGAGAACATCAATATTACTTCAGGGAATGACAACTTCTGTACGTATTTTGCAATACGAATCTCTGCGGATCGCAACTCATCAAGTGAAAGCTCTCGGCAAAGAGGGAAGCCATTGGGAACATTTGTCGGACATTGGCTTCATTAACAAATCAATCCAAGACTGCTCCATACATTATTTGCGATGCATCAGCAAAGTGGTGAACTTCTGTAACAACTGGAGTGTCGAAACTGGCTGGTTTAAAACAACATGGGATGGGAATGTGAGAAAGTTTAGGCAGGCCTGGCAACCAGTTTTCCCAGCGTGGAGTTTCTTCATCTCCAATCTGCTTATCCCAGCCATGTCCTTGGTTGCAAAGGTCTTGAATCAACTTCTTTGTCAAAAGAACAACTGGTGCCACAAGCCCAAGTGGGTCATAAATGGAAGTGGTTACTGACAAGATGCCTCGGCGAGTGTAGGGCTTGTCTTTCTGTACCATCTTAAAGGTCAACATGTCTGTCTCCATGTTCCACTGCACACCCAGAGTTCTTTCTATCGGATTTGGCTTTTCACCACATACTTTTACTGGTACAATTCTTAAACGCACTTTACTGGCTGAATGACTGAACTGATTGAATACACCGGCCCCAATTACATGATTCTGTCCAACACCAACATCAAACTGTGGATTCTCACCACCATGACGCGTTTCTTGTGAGGGTGAAGAGGACGAAGGCTCATCTGGAGGATGTAGAATCATCATGATTTCTATTACAGCCATCGATGTAACAACCACTTCTAAGCATACATCCCTTGGCGATATGACCAATGTTAAGCAATTCTCGCAGAGCTTAGCATCACACACTGTTCTAGCGTGATCACTATAAGACTTGCACCTAAACTGTTCAAAGTTCCACAATTTATGCATGCCCTGGCAAATAAGGCATTTTGCCAGAGCTGGATTCATGTTATCCACTCTTACTCTCTTGTCTCGCACCGAAGGAGGGTCTGGTTTTCTGAAGCTTCCCTGGGTGGCTAAGGTGGTCATCTGTCCTAAGATTTGAAGATCTGGCCTTACAGTTGATTTTGTCCTTGTCACTGTGTAAGGGACTTCCAAAAACTAGATTATTGGCAACTCGGGCATTTGCTGTAACAAATGTGGTAAATCCTTAGCCCCTGTCCGGACTGTTGAATGCTGTCTGCAACCTCCAGCCACTTCGTTTTAAGGTGAAATGGAAGTGTGTTAACGATTCTCGTCAGATTATCACCACTGTTGATCTCATCCAAATAGCCAATTGACTGGAGGGCATTTTGACAGTCTCTTAGCTGATCTGCGAAAGCCAATAATCTGCACTGATCGTGGGGTTTCACAGGTGGACCTTGCATTACCTGGTTCAGATATGCTGTGGCGATCTTGAATGGATGTCAAAAACGATCCTCCAGAAAGGCTCTCGCCTTTTGATATCCAAGAGAAGGATCCATGGAAATGCAGCTCCTAATAGCATTCTTTGCAGGCCCAGCACAGAACTCAAGTAGAAAAACAACTTCAAACTCTCGTCTGATGCATTTCTGTCGATGCTGCTCTCAAACGATCGAATAAAGTTCCAAACTTCTAGTGGGTTTCCATCAAATTTACTGAATTCAGGTGTAGGTAGAGCAAATCCTTGCCTTATTGCTGACGCCATTGAAGTGTTTGTTGCTGGAACCGTATCATTTGCTGTTGCTCTTGTTGATGTTGCAGTAATTGCTGAAACGTTTCACCAGAAAAAATAACTTCTTTGCGAGATTTGGCTTCTGGTTCACCAGGACATGATTTTCCAATCCATTCAGGAGCAGCGGGATTGAAAGTACTGGGATACGCCGTAGACATGTTTTTATCTCTAAAGGACGTACATGAACGTGGCTTAACAGGGTAAGCTGTTACTGGATTCTGGTTTGTCACGAAAGACGGTTCTTGCACCTGTGGTATGTCGACGAAAACATCGTCATCTTCCTCTAAGATTTGTGCTTTGAGAGTTGCTTGCTCTACTTTGTTCTCTGCTTCCAGTAGCTTCTCCTCTCATTTCAAGGCATCTCGTTTCTGCTGTAATTCTAACTTTCTCTGAAGCTGATGCAACTTTAGCTGAGCAATGGCCTTTTCTGCCTTTGCAACCTTTATTTTAACACTCAAACGTGATCCCCGAGCTGGCACCAGAGGGAAGACTATTCCAAGAAGATGAAGATCCATGCTAGCTTACAGAGTCGCTCGGTCAGACATCAGAGTACACTTCCTCGGATTCAACGCTATTCACCCAGTCTGTAATACGCCCACAAAACTCAAGCTTTATCCTCAATTCGGCCTTGAACCCAACGGACACCCCTTGCTGCTTTTCAGGATCGTCCAAGCCGTCAATGTATGTGACGTGTGCTTGCTCACATTTAATGAATGCTGCCTCAAGAACTTAAAGCTTTCCTTCCACAAGTTTGACATTTCCACAGCTTTTCAGTAAAAGCTCGATTTCTTGATAAATCCTGGTTAAATGACTCTTGTATCCAGAGCACGAGTCCTTCAAAGTTCTTTTCCTATTCGTCCAAACTTCCCGAATTAATGCGCTGTCCTCGGCGGTGGCTGCCATAATTTTTGACACAGGTCGAGCCTGAACACAGTTTTTGAATAAATTTAATGGCTGTAAAAAAACTCTTTGTTACAGTCTCCACATTTTCAAATTCACACTTTAATCAAATGACGAAATCCTTAGTACAAGAGATAGTAGCAAGTGTGCGACTGTGCAATTCAACTGAAAGAAACAAAATACATGTCTGATACATAAATGTTTGAATCGAAACAAAATGAAATAAATACAAAGCAAAGAAAATGGAAACGAAAAAGAGCTAAGACACTTACAAACTGTGGTGACAAATACGGCTAAAAAACCGAGTATCCAATAGTGCTTATAAACTCTCTTCATAGGAAGGTTTAAATTCTATGTAGCTTCAGGGGAAGCAAACGATCCTCACCAAAAAATCTGAAACACGTGTGCCGTATAATGCACGTGCATAGGCCTTAATAAATTCAAAAAGTTGCTACAACAAACTTATAAGGTTGTGAAATTAGTTAAAAAATTAAGTTCTGTAGGTGAATGAGTTTGGAGAATGTTCCCTCTACTTCAGTGATCTCCAAAATTCACAAGATGTTTTAAAGTATTTATTCACACAGTCACCATGCGATCACATCAAGTACAGCTCTCTAACTGTCCGTAATTCTACTCGACCCTATTCTTTTATTAAATTTTGGTCACGCAGGAATCTCCGGTAATTGTTGATTCTTATCTATTGGGTCAGCTTACATTTATGTCAAAATAGCCACATCCTATTAGTCACGCAACATTATAAGAACATGTTTCCGACGCACGCTCCCCTCATATGGTTCACTATCGAAGCATATGTCATAATTATCTTTCAAGATGGCCGCCATAATTTTTAGCTCTCCATGTTTATAGTAATTTCTGGCTGTCTCTTTCATTTGTCCTCCCATCTACTACCAGCTTCAAAGCTGAGATGTGCCTACTGTCGGAAACGCGTCTATTGCTGGAACTTCTGGCCACAAGAATCAGTCGAGTACTAAAACGATCCAAGCTGACCAACGCTCCTTCGAGGCCAGTTGTTGAGTGGTGGAAGCCTGGTCTCATTTGTATATGCCTGCCACCGAGCAACCTTACACTTTATATGGATGTACAAGCTAATCCCGGCCCCCTTTGGTTTTGGCTGATTTAAGGCCTTGCATGCCTCAAACTGGGAATGTTCCTCACGAGCGGCCATTGCCGGCGGACTGTATATTTTATAGCCGCGAGGAGTTATTTGCTCTTAGACCTCGCAAATGTGCTCAGGATGTCAGGGCTCACTTCCATCAGCTTAAGCGCTATGGTCTGCTCCGATACCGTGGACCTAGGATTAACAACAGGGGAAGGAATAACACTTGAATTCGCCCTATTCCAACTAAAGTTAATTACCGTGCTGATTGCCGTCAACACAATGGCAGCCACATCGCTGAAAACCTATGATTAACTCAGAGATCTGTTAACTTCTCGGTCTTGAGAAGTGTTAAGAAGCTACGACAAGCTAAGGTGTACGGTATACCTACTATACTATCAACTAATGTCAGGTCACTGCCCAAGAAAGTAGATGAGATCAAACAAATTGCAGAATTGAATTCTGCTGGGGCAATTTACATAACAGAGTCTTGGTTGTCTATGGATATCCCAGATTCCTGTGTTGCTATTCCTGGCCTCAATCTATTTCACAAGGGCCGTATTAATGCTACAGAAGGTGTGGTGTGTATTTATCTAGATCAGAAAATACAGTGTAAATTATTACAGTCCTGTGATCAAGGGGAAGTAGAGTCATTGTAGATTTCAATGAGACCTTATAGTTTGCCAAGGCAAATAACATCAATTGTCTTAGGTGTTATTTATCACTCGACCAGTAACCGTGAACCCGAGAATGTTATTCTTCGTGACCATATACAAAAGAACCTTGATGCGCTGCTGTTGAAGCAACCTAATGCACTCATTGTGTTAACTGGTGATTTTAACCCCACTTCAACTGGGTTTCAAGCACAATACATAACCGGGGTGAACCCACTGAAACAACTCGTATCTTTTAAAACCCGCTATACTGGCACGCTGGACTTGTTTTTTACTAACAGATCCAAGCTATATACTCTATCACAGCTTTCGAAGGTCAGATCATCGGATCATTACACTATCTTAGCTAAACCAGTATCAGCCCCTATCACTACCAACACAACAGAGAAATCTGTTGTCAAGGTTCAAAGTTTATTTTTGGCTTTGGGAGCAGCTGTGCTACCAGGTGTAAATTTTTAGGCGCATGGACAAAATTTTAGGCGTACAGGTATAAATTTTAGGAGCACAATAAGAATACTTTGAGTACTGAAAGGAGAAGTCAGAGAAGCTTCAGACGTTCTATAAGTAACCATTAATCGGTATTTATTCATCATGCAATCATGTGTTTGTTTCTTTCAATCAGTAGACTTGTTTTTTTCAGTCAGTCAACGTCTTGTGATTCCCATGTGGATGACTGACATTCGCCAACTGAAATTAATTCTTCTGGCCATTTTCTATAAGAAAGGGGTCTTCTAGATTTTTGGCCACTGTTCAGCCACTTGAGAACTGGTGGTGTCGGGTTGAATTGCTCCAATTCTGGCCCTTCCATGCTGATGCGGATTAATTAGGTCCTCTGTTGTGGACACATGGAGGCTGCTTCTCACATCTGACTTGGTTCGTTTCTGCGCAGAAAATCCTCGCTCACACTGAGCACTGCTGATAGGGATGACTAACATAATTTCTGCCAAATGTAACAGATTCTGAAGAAAAAATACAGTAACACATACAGTTTGATAGTCCATGTAATTCAAAAGCATCAATAATGAAGAAAATAAAAACATTAGTTTTTGTATGGAGGAGTGTTTTAGTTAAAAGCCGCTTTATATACTAGTTCACACATGTCTATTGATACCTTGAAATCATTTTTGTAGGGATCTTTAGTGAACATAAGTTGCCAAAGGGCAGAAAATGACTTGTCCTGAAAGGTACCACGGACTAACGTCTTGAAATTGGCATACTCAGTTTGAATTCTTGTAGTGTCACAGCCATTTCTAAAGAAAATCAGAATCTTCAGTTACTTGAACATCTTTAAAATTAACTTGACTGTTGCTTCTGGAACTTTGTGATTGTAAAACCATTGTCTACCTTAACAGTACCCTTTCAAAGTATGATAGGAGGAAGTCAATCTCTTTTTCACCAAACATTGTAAGGTTTGCAGAATTTTCTGGCCAACTGTCAGGGCTGAAAACTACATTCAGCCATCGTACAGCTTCAGGTGCACCTCCTTCTCTGTTCCCAGTGTCTCCAAGCAAGGCTGAGAAGCATTGTTGTATCTGCCTCACAGTAAGTTGCACTGTCTGCTTCATGTGTCGCTCAAGTGGAGGGTGGTGAATGGTCTGATCTGCAAGATCTTTAGCATCACCAGACAAAACTATTCCCTAAATTAAAATCATTAAAAACAGTTACAGGGCAACTATTTAATTAAGTCACCTTAAAAAGGATAGCACTTACAGGGAATGAAGGAATGTCATCCAATGTTTACCTGAAATTTGGCAGATTCAGTCACATCTTCATCACCATAATCATCCCCGAATATTTCCATCTGAGCCTGGAGAGCAGTTAGGAATGTACTCAAGTGACCATTCCTCTTTGGCCGCACAAGAAGGTTTTCTAGTTGGTCTAGGGCTCTTCTAACAGCAGAGATGGCCATAGGTAGAATCAAATCATTTCTTTGCAGGCTCTTACTTAGTTCAGAGATTATCTGAAACATATCAGCAATGAAGTGGCAGAAGGCAACAAAATCCACCTTTTTCATGGTCTTCACAAGCTACAATACAATTAAATGAAAATGTAACAGAGTTTGCAATTAGGTATAAGAGGTAGACAACGGATTTGGCTATGCCTGAATCAGCAATATAATAAGAATGACAGAGTTTATAAGAATAACTGATAAGTGACAACTAATAGGTATTCACATGTTTTGCTCTGCCCTTGATGTCAGCATTTCTGGAGGTCTCGGCAAGATTTTCCATGTGGACAAATGTTGCAGCATACTGACCAGCATCTCTACTCAAGTCTCCATCTTTTGGGATTCCTGTCAAGAATGCTTCTAATGCCCTCTGCACATGGGGTACCCAACGTGTACCTTTAACACTGGTGGCAACACGTATGTTAGCTCCCAGCTCAGACCCTAGACGATTGAGCTCACGACGAGACTTTGCACTGTAATGATATGTTTTCCAGACAAGATGTAGAGTATCATAAAGTTTTTCCACCATTGGCACCTCCTTCTGCACTTTCAGCATGGCCAATTCCAACCTTATAAGAAAATAAACAAAACAAAAACAAAAATTGAAAAGTTGTAGCTTTGAGTATGCTTTCAGGCCTGGTCCCTAAAACACATTAGGTACTGTAACATTCCAAGAATGTAAGGTTGTATATCAAAGAGGTATTACAATTAAGACATTTCAGTCTAGTTAAACAACACTTTACCTGTGTGCCATACAATGAAATGGAATTACATGGTTTCCGACCTCAGTCTTAATGAGTTCAATGACACCATTGTGGACTCCAAGGTTAACAGAGGCTCCATCGGAAGCCAGAGAAACTATCTTCTGTTTCCAATTTGGATGGCCATCTTCAACAAGGTCACCAAATGCACTTTTCACTGCAGCTAGCACACCTGAATAGCAAAAGAGAAAAGAAAAGCTGCAAAGTACGTACAGATTTTTACTTCATTAATTGTATTTTAAAAAAAATACCTGTAGCATCGGCGTATTCCACTTCTTGCTGTCCCAGTAACCTGTTAACAGGCTTGCCATTTTCTAATACACGCACATAAACGATTTCACATTCTTGGACCGATATGTCAGTGTCCCCGTCAATGATTATAGACGTGTACTTTGACAATTTCAGCAGGTCACAAAGATCTGATTTCATGCTTTCACAAATAGACGAAATAAACTCTGCACATTTGACATCGTTGTCATACGTTGGGCTCATGGCTGCTCCATTCTTTTGTGCAGCGAAAGCAATGCGCGAAACTTTGAAAACAGGAGTTCCTCCTTCGCTATCAAATACGCAACATTGAATTTTATTTCAAGTTCCTGTTGGAGGTCTGCCCGCTGAGCCGTTTCCTGCCTGGCAAAAACTTCGGGAAGTGCTTTTTGCTGGCTGGCTGATTTAGAGCTACCACTAGCACTGTTCAAGTAGCGATCCCTACAGTAAATATGGCTTTTACTTTTCAAGTGCTTGATCAGTGTTTCACGTCTTAAGTTGTCGCAGCCATTAACTAAAGATGAAGATGCATGCTTTGGGAAGGCTTTACAAAAAGTGCACCTCATAAGTTGTTTCTCCGCATCCCACTCAAGCCATTCGCCAAACTCCTTTAACCTTCCCGTTTGAAACTTGTACATTTTTCTTTTTTTAGCGGCAGGCTCGTCTTCTTTCTCTTGACAGGCATCCTTGGAGTGCGAAGCTGATGAACGATTTGCTGAACTCGCCGGCTGGCTGTTTGTTTTGTTATGTAAATGAGCATTTCAAATAAAAGAATAAATAATAATTAGATGGTTGACTGCCCATTAATTCAACTGGCATAATATATATTGTCCTTACCTTGAAGTAAAAAAGTCCTTTAATCCGCATTGTTTACACATTTTTTAAATAGCTGACCTTCGACACACGGTTTCGACACATGATTTAGCCCTCGCGAGCCCTCGCTACACACGTTTCTGATTGTCAGCAGAGTGGTTGCAAAACCGAAAAGAGTCTGGGGCTAGGGCAAAACATGGCGACGAAATTTGAGGTTGAGATCAGGGAAATATCATGGGAAAACAACAAATAAAAAACACAACGATCCCAGGTAAACAATGTAACTTTATTATTCGAAACCTGGTTGTTTTATATCTATAATTTATTTCGTTTTTAACACAATTTTTTCGTTTCCAACCAGACACGGAACATAAGATGTTCAAGTGAGGTAGGAGTAGCTTCGATTCAGTCGCACTACATGCGGGTTCTTTAGGTGCGAGAGTGCGATCAAACACAATTTTTTAGGCGCACACTCAAAAATCTAGTCGCATGTGCGACCAGCTGGTCGCAAACTTTGAGCCCTGGTTGTGCGTGATATGGAAGATAGTGCGTGGCGTGCTCTTGGACGATGGATAACTCAACAGGACTGGACCCCAATTCTCAATGCCTCCTTGTGCGAGCAAAAGTTCCAGCTGCTCATGTCAGAGCTTGATGGCGCCATTAGCATTTTTCTCCCGCAGAAGACCATAAAGAAACACCCTACTGACTGCCCTTGGTAACTAGTAAGATCAAAATGTGGATCGGTAAACGCCAATCTGCATTTTTTAGACGGAAAGGACTCAGGTGCCAATCGTCATTGGAAAAACAAAGTTCAAGGTTGAAATAAAAACAGCAAAATACCACTACTATCAGAAAAAGGTTGCTGAGAGCGATCATGTGAATCCCGCTAAATGGTGGAGGGAAATAAAGAAGCTAGCTGGCCAGTTTGTTAAGCAGGAGCAGGAGTGGTACCATCAGTTCCTTGATAAAGACACAGATATCAAGCGTTTAGCAAATAAGATCAATAGCTATTTTGTTGGATTGACTGACCATTTCCCACCCCTGTGCCAAGGAGTGCCCCCACTATCTGTTCCTGATGAATTATTAATTTCAGAGTATGAGGCATACAAGTCCTTGTCCTCACTTCAGACATCGAAAGCAGTCAGCCCTGACAACATACCTAATTGGCTCCTGAAAGATTTTGCCTTGGAGTTAGCCCCCCTCGTTTGTGACATTTACAAACTAAGGGAGGGGTACATACCAGCTCTTCTGAAATCGTCTATTGTTACACCTATCCCTAAAGTGTCTCCACCCGGACTTATGGAACAAGATCTAAGACCTATATCTCTTACCTGTACCGTGGCAAAAGTTATGGAGGGCTTTACCTGTTCCAGACTCCTACCCCAGTTGGAAGGTAAGATCAACCCTTGTCTGTTCTCCCGTAAGGGGCATCCTACGACAGATGCCCTTATATATATGATTCAAGCGATTTACTAGGCAGTTGGTAGTGGTGAGGCATCGGCTCAGATTTTCTTCGCAGATTTTTCTAAGGGGTTTGATTTTATTGATCATTCAATATTGATGCAAGAACTTGCAGATCTTGAAGTTCATCCAGTCCTCTTATCTTTGATGCATTCTTGACATACGGGAAGCAAGCAGTTAGAATCGGAAGAACTCTGTCAGATTGCTTAATGCTAAAGGAGGAGTGCCCCAAGGAACTAAATTGGGTGTGATCCTCTTTATGGTGATGACAAACAAACTGCTGTCTGACTGGCAGCTGTGCATCAAATACGTCGATGATACCAGTGCTCTCGAAATAATTCCAAGGAACTCCCCTAGCTTACTTCATGTTGTGGCCTCAGACATTCACAAACCGCCAAGCAGTTAGCTCAGTGGTAGAGCACCGGACTACCATGCGGGAGGTCACGGGTTCAAACCCCGGCCGGACGAACACTCAGGGTCTTTAAATAATTGAGGAAAAAGTGCTGCCTTTGTAATGATATCTGCAAATGGTTAGACTTTCTAGTCTTGTCGGATAAGGACGATAAACCGTAGGCCCCGTCTCACAACTCTTCATAATTGATTCTGTGGGATGTTAAAGAACCCACACACTATTCAAAAAGAGAAGGGGACGTAGTCCCCGGTGTGGTGGTCTATCTCTACTAGAATGTGGTTACGGGGGAGGGATTTGCAGTTACGGGCCTACAGTAATTGGCGCACGCTGTTGTAGTGTCCCTGCCAGGTCTCTGGCGAAGCTAATAAAATAAAATAAAATAAAATTTTGCCATTGCTCATAATATGAGACTCAACCCAACCAAGTGTAAAGAAATGCATATTAATTTCTTACGCAACTCTAATTGTCTCATTAACCCGATAATAATTGGCGGCAATGTCATTGAGCGTGTCAATACCTCTAAGATCTTAGGAGTTATAATGGACAATGACCTGAAGTGGAACTGTCATGTTGATTACATTATTAAGAAAGCTTGTAAGAGGTTATACTCCCGTAGAGTTTTGCACAGAGCCAGGGTGAGCCAACCCAACATCTTGAGGATATACCTTAGCACAGTTCGGCCAGTTTAGAGTATGCTGTACCAGTCTGGCAGGACATCCCTGCTTACCTGTCCGAAGCCATAGAGCGAGTGCAAAAAAGGGCGCTTAACATAATCTACCCCGAGGCATATGCTCATGCCTTACAGTTAGGTAAACTAGATAGGTTAGATGATAGAAGAGTACACTTGTGCTACAAATATATGGCGAAAATGAAGTCCCCCACCCACCGTCTGCACCACCTGCTTCCCAGCCACTCCTAGACGCGCCTAACTACACCTTGAGGCAGAAAACACAAAAGTATTATCTTTTCTGGAACATGCAGGTCTGTAGGACAAAGAGAGTGATTCAAAGTGATTCAATTGTTATTATCATTGTTATAACTGTAAATTATTATACTTTAGATAATAGTTGCCTTAAGATTGTAAAATGTACTCGACAATTCAGTTCTTTTTACTGCAAGAGAGTTTTTATTAATAAACTATTAAAAAAAATAAGATTGGTAACTCGACGTCATCTTCCACACAGCTCAATGGGCGAAAATTAATCTGCATTTCAACATCGAGTAGCACTTCACTGAGCTCCGACCAGGTTAGAGTAGCTCCACCAATAGCTTTCAACATGGAAGATTTCACCACTCTGATTAATCTCTCAAACTGACCCCCCCCCCCCCCCGCCCACCAGGGGGTGCGACTCAAGATGAATTTCCATGTCTTATCGTGTTGTTCTAGAAGACCCTGGAGATGCTCATCCTTTTATAACTCCTGTAGCAATTTCTCAGCTTTGATGAAGGTACTGCCATTATCTGAGTAGATGACCTGTGGTCATCAGCGACAAGCAATGAAACGCTTCAGACATGTGATAAAATTGTCTGTCTCCAGGCTGGACATTAACTCTAGGTGTATAGCCATAACGAGCCAGAGATAACCGGAAGTCAAAAAATCTCCCAAGTCTGGTTGCTAAGGAGTGCCGTTATAGGTCTGCATTACAGCCGTCAACATACTCCATTTGTGGTTTCACTGCAGGAGCATGTTAGCACACCGTGAAAGAAGTATTGTTTTTGCACTTCAGCGGCAGAAGTTAATTTACCACCACGCGGCACGCTTACGCCGTGTTCTCATGGCATTTTATGGTTTTACTTGTACGATAAAATGGTAGCTTCGTCAAATGTTACGCTTTAGCGATTCGTTGAGATTTTTGAGGGGATAATCGGCATATCTCGGTATGTGATGGACAGAAAGCACAGGGAGTGACGCCTTCTGAGGCTGAAATTCTATTTTATCGGGTGATTTCATTGACGTGCAATGGACTTTGGTAAGTTGTAACTATATTTTAAGCCGAAGTAAATCACCTTCCGACAATTTCAAAAGCGGAAATAAGAACATAAGAGGTAAGATCGACGTTATTTCGATTTTGTTACATAGGTACGTCTGGTAGGAATTGCCCATGACATTTCCCTGGGATTATATTCTAATGTAAATTTTTCTGTACGATTTGATTGAGTTGGAATTCCTTCGGTTTTGGACCATTGTTGAGCGGTAATCTTTCTGTTCAAGCATATCTATGTATATGTAGCAAAGTTCATGTATATTCTGGCGGCAAATGAATTATATTCTGGCGGCAAATTTTAAAAATATGAAGCCGCGAAATAAGCATGCACTCGTCATCAATCCATGATAATGAAGATCGGGCTGGTGAGGGGTGCGGAAGTGGGCGGCTCCTTATTTTGTCTTTATAACTGGATATGGGTACTTATATCTTTTACATATCTGTTCTCTGTCAAAGCACAAAATATTTTATCTGGCGACTATTTCTTCCACTTATGGTGGTGATTAAAATAGTGACAGTTTGAAAATTAAAAATTATCTCTGGAGAATATATTATCGTCCAGAAACAGCTTCTGAAAGCCTTTTCAAACTACCAAGGAGTTTAGTACTGTGTTGTTTGTGCGAGGAAAATAGCAATAGTAAAATAGTCAAGTGATTTAGCACATGTGACTTGCAGATAAAAATTTAGGTAAATGTTCTATATATTTTCTGGTTCATCCAGGTTAAGGTCCTGGCATTACTGTATGCGTGAGTGCTTCTGGGATATATAAGATGAACAGTTTTTTGAAGTGCAGATAAAAATCTAGGAAAATGTTCTATATCTGTTCTGGTTCATCCAGGTTGAGGTCCTGGCATCACTGTATGACTGAGTGCTTCTGGGATAGATAACATGAAAAGTTTTTTGAAGTGCAGATAAAAATCTAGGAAAATGTTCTATATCTTTTCTGGTTCATCCAGGTTGAGGTCCTGGCATCACTGTATGCCTGAGTGCTTCTGAGATATATAAACATGAATAGTTTTATGAAGTGCAGATAACAAATCTAGGCAAATGTTGTAAGCAGGTTTAATGACCAAAACGTTAATTTTTTACATTTGGTACATTTCTTTGCAGAAAAATAACGCGTTCGGATGACTGTATTTTTTGAGAATGTTTTCCTTACTTTAATGCCCTTCAGAGTAATTTAGTCCTTGGACAGTTCGCCAGCATTTTCCAAGTTAAACAAATTTTAACAATCAGGAAAGAATTAGAAAAAGGAGAAGTTATATTTTGAAATGATGATTTTGATCCCGTCACTGTTGTCGCTTTTTGCTGCCAAGGTCGGTTTCGGAAGTCGAATACTGAAACTTCCACTTCGATGTTTCCCGAGATTATCAAGGAATTATTCTACGAGAATTTTATCAGTTCCTAGGGAAACCGTACGGATAGTAAAGGTTTTGTTCATGGACACGCAACGATATCACATATTGAATCGCATTATTTTAGCTCAGTGATGTTAATTTACTTTCACGGTGTTCAAGAAGGGTAATACTTGCAGACTGATTTGTGTAAATTACTTACAAATATGCTCACTATTACCATGTATTGCAAGTATGTTTGATTTAGGAATATGAGCGAATTTTAATTAGCGTTCAAAGAGACATATAGAACATATAGAAAATAAGCCGCGACTTACTCTGGCCATGGCTTACATAAGACGCGAACACTCCATATAAATGGTACAAAATCTACGTTCACGGCTTTCTCAAGCTGCGGCTTATCCTGGCCTAGCTAGGTGTTTTTACTCATATAAATGGTTCCTTTCGCGTCTTATGTAAGCCGTGGCTTATTTTATCTCGTACAAACAGCCCTATTGTTTTTCCCATATGTGGTTCTCCACAGGATTTCAGGTAAAATGGTGATGACACGGGCACGCGTGCGAGGACACGCTAAACAAAAGAAATTTCACGCATGCAGCGTGTCACCAATGCATGTCTCATTAAAACTGCCTTTCGTCTTATCTGACACGGAGAGCACAAAGGAAAACGTTCAGTCACACAAAGAAGCGTGTCAAGTTATGAAACAAAAAGGAATCGAGCAAAATGACATGCTAGCATGCAAAATGTCTCGCTTTGCGGGCAAAATCACTCGTTAGCAAAATAATCATCGCATTAAATGTTCGGATGACCTTGTTCATCAGTCGACAGTTGCCGAGAGAAAATTGTTATGAGGAGTCAAAAAATTGAAACACAGCTGCCAGCACATGGAATGACTTTCTAAATTTTATTTTGCAAAAGATAAAGCTTGACAAAGTTCAGCCGTGTGCAACTAAATTAAACAAGACCCTCAGCTCAGAGACCAAAAAATGCCGGTTTTCCTGTATAAATTATGTTTAAAATGCTCACACCGTAATTTTTCAGTTATAAGGCACACTCGGTTATAAGACGCACCCCCAACTCAGCAACTCAACTGTCAATTTTTCTGATGGGAAATTTCCGTAAAACACTTGGTTATATGATGCACTATAAACTGAGAAAGAATGAAGATAATACGTGGAGCGACAACGGAGTTGTAATAAACAAGAGAGAAAAAGTTGTGCATAAACAAAGAGCCGAAAAAGTAGAAGGAATACGATTTATGAAGTTAACTTACTTGTGACCTACTAAATAACCAAATGCGTGCAAAATGCATCCTGTCTTGATTCAAGCAAATTTGTCACTTGCATGTAAAAACTAAAGATTCACTATGATTACAGAAGCGTAAATTGTTACACGCACTCAGTGGCGATTTGGTTTGAGTTGCCAGCGAGAAGAATGCTCGAGTAAACCACCTTCATGTGTCAGTGCACAAAAGTGGATGGATGGATGAACAAGGTTTGTATAATTTGCAAAGAAACACAATTTACATTTTGCAATGGAAGTGTTTGTGATTTTAGCGTGACAAGTATCACATTACAGAACACGTGCTTTCAAGCTCGTCTACTAATTATGCAAATGAAAATACTCTCTTGGGAACTAAAGAGTAGATTCAAAAAACCTCCATATCTGTGAAAGTCAGTGCTTAATCATAGTGGAAAATGTGAATTTAAAAAATTGTTTCATAAAAATATTTACTTTTTAATTTATGGCCCATTTCAAACATCGTGCTACTGCTGTAGTTCGCATCCGAATGTTCCTGTGGTGTGACACATTACGCGGCGATAAGAACGATAATTATCTTCTGTGAAATCGAAGATTTTCAAGGTCAAAAGATAACAGATTTTCGACTGCTTAAGAAAAATAAAGCTCCTTTATTTTTTCTTCATTCTGAGCTGCTGCACTTCGAACAAACTTCGTTCAGCCGACAAAATGCACGTTATGTTACCATTATTTTATGCAAACAACTGTTTGCACTGTTTCGTACTGGTCAGCTTGTATTCAAACCTTGCACGGTTTTGCTTCAGTCTCGCCGAGCCCTTTTCTCTAGATAATCGTGTAACATAACATGCTTCCCATGTTTAATCACACTCTCCGCGTGACAAATTGCACGCTAGCTTCAACAAAAGGTTATGCGTGTTAAGTCACGGAAAACAAAAGCTGCATGCCACTTTTTGTCTTCTTCATTATATATGTGCATATCCATGACAAATAACACGTTTTGCATGCCGTGTCCTTGCACACGTGCCCGTGTTATCACCATTTTACCTGAAATCCTGTGGAGGACCACATATTGCATGCAAAAGAGAAACAAAGAAAACTCGAGTCTTTGGTTGTAGTTTAGTGCTATTTTCTGGAACAGGTGAGCCTACCTCAAGAGTAATTCACCAAAACCAAAACAAACTATTGGGTATCGTTTTCCCGTTCCCACAGTCACTTTTCGTGTACATCAGGTCTTAAGATAGAATTTAATTAAACTCTCGCCATAAATAAACGTTCACGTTTAAGGATTATGACAGATAAGCGTGAAAATTGACACCCCATATCAAACAGAAACGAGTGCCAGAAGCGATTCAATTACATTGGAATGCTCAGAGTAGCTGGATATCCTTTTGACATTGGTGGCAAATTGCTCCCTATCTCAGCGGGATCCAGAGGTATTTTTGTGGTTGCTAAGAACCTCTGGCTCGTTATGCTTGAAAGACTGCAAGTGAAGATAGCCAAATAGGCGTTTCCCTGACTTTTCTTTCCCTGTTTGTACTTCACTGGTCCAGCAAAATCTGTTCCGATGACTTCAAATGCCCGCCAACTGTGGTCCGATCTTCCGGTAACTGACCAGGTATTGGATTTCTTGCTGGAGCTGCATTGAATCTCTTGCAACCATAGCACTTGCTTTGGGCCGATTTGACCAAACTACGAAGCCTCGGTACCCAGTATCTCTCTCTTACTGCTGCCATTGTCAGAGCAACTCCCACATGCAGTGTCTCGCAGTGAACTTTTTGGACCGGTTTTTCTGTAAACCTTACACTGTTGGGTAGATATATCGGAGATTACCCTTGTATCCAGCTGTGGCACGTCATCACTCCCTCTGCATTGGGTTTCAGGTTGAGTTGTCCGCTAATTTGCGGGTAACCCATGGTTTCTCTGTCTTGCCGTTGGACTCGCTTAATCCACCAAACACATACTTCTTCTATTTCTTCTGTGAGTAGGGGCCCAAGTTTCTTCTCTTTATGCTTGCAGTTATGAATGAATCTCTTGATCCATGCACCAACTCTTAAGGTTCGGTGCAAGTTGGTGCGTTCGAGTTGTATTATGTAGATGTATCTTGGCAACTCAATTCGTGACAAACTGTTTATACTGGCCATTTCCCTTGATCCAATAAAGTGCGACGGTGCTGTCTAACCATCCAAACACCTTTGGGGAGGGCACGTTATCAAGGGCGTTGTGTACATTTACCAATAGATTGGTAGCCATGTGCACTGCAATCGATTCTAGGCGTGGAATAGTCAGGCCCTGTTTGGCAAGTCAACTCTTGGCGACCACTAATCGTTGAGTGTTGCCTGATGGTTGGCGTACAACTGCATAGACTGCTGCTCCTACTCCTCGTTCTGATGTGTCCCCAAAAGAGTGTAGTTCTACTTGTAGTGCTTCTTGATGACGTGCTATTGATCACAGTACTTGCTGTCTACGAGGTAATTGCTCCTCCCATTTTTTGCAGCGCTGCAGGAGCTCTCCATTGATGTTCGCATCCCATTGTGCTTTGGTTTCACACAACTCATAATAAATTTGCTTTGCGGTGAGTGTCAATGGTGCAATCAGGCCTAAGGGATCATAAATCTGAGCCATTTTTCCCAGGATTCCTCGCTTGGTTGGCTCGGTTTTTTCTTCGGGTATCACTACCGCTAAGGTGTCTTGCTGTTTGTCATACTTGAGTCCCAGCATCTTCGATTCACTTGGTTTAACATTTAGTTGTTGTTTAGCAAATGACTGCTCTTCAGAGGCAATGATCAGGTTTGTATCTTCCTCTAGCTGTTTGATGTTGGAATGCCACTTGTTGAGTTGGAATGTTGCGTCGCTGAATATCTGAACAGCTTTCTCTTTACACTGCTCGGCCAGCTTGTATTTTGTCCACCCATTAGTAGATCATCGACATACAAGCTGCGTCGAAGCTCTGCCACTATGTCTGGTTCTCATTCTTCCCAAGCATCTAAATGGGCTTCAATTACGCCACCGAGCAGAAAGGGCAATGGGGCTAGACCGAACAGCGCATGAGTGAAACATAGTATCTCTAACTTCCCATGTTCACTTTTCCTCCAGTGAAAACTTAATGCATCAGATTCACACGCCCGGATGCATATTTGCAAGAAGGCTTTCTGGATGTCTGCGGTTACAGCTATGGGGTATGCTCTCTGTCTCACTAATATGTCCCAAAGCTTGTTTTGCAATGGAGGGCCAGGATAAAGGTACTCGTTCAGCGACAGTGCCTCTGGTGTTGCTCTTGCACAAGCATAGATTATGCACATCTTGGTTGTTTCAGCCGTTTCTCTAATCACTGCTTTGTGTGGGATGTAGAATAATTTTCCCACGATTTCTTCTGGACTTGCTCTCGTATAATGGCATCATACTCATCAGTGAGGTTAATGCTCTGCAGTTTTCTGGTCAGACTTGAAAGGCGTTGTATACTTCCTTGTTTGTTTGTTGGTAGTTCTGGATGACTGTCTCACCATGGTAGTCTGGTTTCATACCATCCTCCCGGTGAGTGTTGCAGTTGTTACTTGAATTCTGTGTGCACCATGCTTCGATCATGTTCTGGTGTGTCTGCAAATCCCAGTATGTCAAGCCTGCACAGGTCCTCGTAGTCACTCTGTGATGTTTGCATCAGCGGCATCGTGTTGTGGTCAAATTCTGATCCTGGACTCGTGATAAACCATCCCAGTTTAGTTTTCTCCACCACCAGCTCCCCATCCTTTCCAATTTGAGGCTTTGTCTCAGTTTTAATGCACACGTATTTCTCGCTTCCTAGTACGACGTGTATGGGAAGTTGGTCCTTCGTGTCACGGTCTGTGATTTTGACTCCTTGCAAATGCAGGTACTTGTTTATCAATTGTCCGTACTTTGGGTTGTCAATCGATAATAGCTCTGCTTTGTTCACCTTCGTCAGTTTTACAGACATCTGATAATTTCTGTCTAAGGATTCCACAATGGTGTCGTACACTTGTAGTTTGGTTACTTTCGAGCTGATTAGCATATCCACACGTTTTGTTTTCGTTTCACTTGGCTTTTTCTTTAGAAGATCCAACAGCCTCGCAGATGCGTATGAACTCCCTGTGCCGGTATCTATCAACGTGCAACAGGTAATACCTTCGACCTTTACTGTTAAGACTGGCATGATTCCTTCATTGTTGTCACTGGCTGTCATGAACGTCTGCCTACCACTGTCTGTTTGTTCACGATCACATATCGAAGAGTGATGACGTTTGTGACAATGTAAACATGTTTCCTTGCTGAAACACTCTGCGGCGCAGTGATTCGGCATTGCACAATTGAAACATAGCTTCTTTTTGCGAGAAAATGCTGTTGTTCATCCACAGTTGAGATCTTCTGGCATTCAGACGATCGTGCATCACATCACTATAATAAATGCATTTGTTTGGCTTACCATCGCCACCACATGCTTGGAATAGCTTATTTGGGCAGTCATGTTTCAAATTAAGTTGCTCTGATGTTTCTCATTCTTCAACCGGTTTTCTTTTGGTCCAAAGTCTTACTGCCTCTGACAACTGAGCGAAATTCCACTTCTCCCATTCCAGATCCATTCGTACTAGGTCTCCCCGAATTGCTGGCAGTTTATCCAGTGTCATTGGTACTTTTCCGTTAACTTCTTTGAGTTTATTCATAGTTTCCAACACTTGGACACAGTACGTCAATGTCTCGCTAATCTCGCTTATCCTCCTAGGGTTGGTGCTTGTGATGACAGGAAAGCCATTATTTCCTTGACGTATGCCTTTGTTATTTCGGATTCCTTCCCATAATTACCTAGTAATATCGACTTGGCTCTGTTGTTACCCTCAGCTGTAAACGGCAAGGCTTCCACAGCAGTTTTAACCTTTGGACCCAGTAGCCCACACAAATAGTTAAGTTTATTGATAGGTGCTATTTCGGCCTGGTCGATCATCTCCATGAACTGACCCCAGAACCTCGGCCAATCCAAGTAAGAGCCTTCGAACCTTTTTATCTCGATCTTTGGTAGCTTCACTTGAGTTTGTTTTGGTGACCCACCTCCCTCGTGGCTCTCTTGCGTAGTGAGGTTGGTCTGAAGTTTCATCTTTTGTTCATGCAGTTTCATCTCGAATTTGAGTTGATCTTCACGTGCGGTCGTCTCTTCTTGGTGTCTTCTGTCTTCGAGCCATTAGGGACTTTAAGCAAATCGCTACGGCGACCTCTACTACGGCGGTCGTGGATGCGGAGTCCTCGGGAGAGTACGTCACCGTAGCCCTCCAAATTTCAACTTTAAGCAAGCAGTGACTACGGCTCACTTGTTTTTGCTGTTATGACCTCCTTTGGAGAAGCGAATACATCAAACAACGTAGTTGTCACAAAAAAAAATATGGGCTTCACTTCAGACGAAGAATTCAGTACTGCTTTAGACTGTAAAACTTAATTTGCCACAGCGGACAAGATTATCTAGAACGAACCAAAAACACTGAAAATAGAAACCAATTTCCTTCTTTTGAGAGAGACTTTGCGCAAGACTTTCTGTACTTAAATTCCAATCTTTCGTTTGCCAAGAAGAATATTAATAGAAAACATCATCGGAGGGCGATTTCTACACAAAACAGAAAACTACAATTGAAGATCAGAGTTCGCTGCAAGTGATTTTTCTTCTTATGTGCTGTATTTAACAAGAAATCAACAAATTCAACGTTTTAGATATTTTATTCTTACGTAAACAACCTTCAGTGACATTTCATTAGCTTTATTGCTAACAGTCGTACTTACGGTTTTCGTCTAGCCTTTGTTTTTTCTGGTAGTATTTCCGCGGCCATATTTATGCATGGCACACTCTGCTGACGATAGAAATCTTTTACGAGAAAAAGCAGGGAAAACGTATTTACTGGAAAACCAGAAGCTTCAAATACTTTCTTGATAAAGTGAAAAACAATCTATGTTAGTTTTTAAAACTAGTGACCGCAAAGAATAGGAGGAGAGTCGACGTTTATACTCACGTAGTAGCGACTACGCCAGAAGGCAGTTCTTCACGTTGCAGGATTTGGCGCTACGGCGAAAGCTCATTTCCAAGCATGCGCACTGCTTCATTTCTGGGCTTTTTTACTTCCGGCCGCCATAGCATAGGTCGCCATAGTGATTTGCTTAAAGTCCCTATTTGCGAAGCTTCCCAACCTCTTCGTCAGCTTTCATTAGCTGAAGGTCAATCGCGGCATTCCACATACCTATGTCACCGAGATCTTCCTCTGCTTCTATCTTTAAGGCTTCCAATGTGTGCTTTAATTCGTCCGCTTCAGATATTGTAGATCTTAATGCTCCCGTATGTCTTACCATTTATATTTATGTGCACTATGGAAATCGAGAACTGTTAAACCTGTCTCAGTCTGGTGCACTTATCAATTTAAATCCGGTGGGGGTGGGGACTTGATTGTTGTTGTTGGTGGATTTTTTGACATATCTTGCCCACCCGGGGAGGGGCTACTTCAAACCTGTCATTGCCAAATGTGGGGATATTTCAACGTTGACTTGGACACCAAAATTAATTTTCTTGCATCACACATGTGCTACACATCCTGAAATAATGATGGATGGCCACAAAGTGGACAATCAGAGAAAGGAGAGTGAAATTGACTATATTATCTCCATATCGATTAATTTCAAGTGTTGATTTGAACGTTTTTAGATTTTGCAGTAATGAGCCACCTGGGGTGGGGAATTTGTGTGTATTTGACTGGAATGGTTTGCCCATGGGCAGGGAATTTGATGGCAAATCAGATTCAAAAATGTCAAATCCCCACCCCATGCCACAAAAAATGGTTGCCAAGTGCAATTTGTGGTCTATAATTTCTATTTCTAAGATAAATATAGTCGGCAAAGTGACGACTAAACCAGAATTTATAGTAGCCAAGAAAAATGTTTTAGTAGCATTGGCAACCGTATCGGTCGCAATTATGAACCCTGCTGAGTACATTCAGAAAATTGTATAGTCAAGCATTAGCTTTAAAGTGTTTAAGTTTTCATTGCACCTTCTTTCCTGGGTTTAATTTCATTGAAATATTGGAGAAGGAATTCTGCAGCCAGAACATTTGCTTGACAGGCCTCTTTTTCCTCATAGTCAATACTCTGTTTAAATTCAGCAGCAGAGATAAATCGTTGTTCTTCTGAGGGGAAGACACCTCATGTGAGTGACGGTAATCTTGTCAGGTACCGCTGAAGTCAAACTTCATTCATTACTAAACAAAAATAAAATGCTGATAAAAATTGACATAAATCAATTAAAATGCATGAAGTAGTATTTTGGCTTCAGGAACTTTTAAAAGGTGATAAACTTGGATATTTTAATCGTCCCATATCAGAAAAGAATACAGCCAATCAGAAGACTGGAAAGCTGTTGGAAATTCTGCCATAAGATATTCTGCAGACTGTGTTCATAAAAGCTTCACAGCACCCACCACAGCCTCACAGATTTTCCACCAAAAACCTAAGCGGTAAACTTTCTTAAAGTTTTTTCCAATAGTTAATATGACCTTTTCAGTAATTTTTCCAGATTTTGTTTCGTTGTCAAGAATGTTATTCATGGAGGGGCATACGATAAACCACCGCGGGTTAGAAACAGACAGGATATTCATTGGAAATTTAAAATTGAACTAAAAAACGAGACCAATCTTGGCATAGCTCAAGCCTCTTTGACCTTAAATGATACCAAAATACTATAGGTAGAAATCTGAAATAATTGACACCTGTGTAACAATGAAATAATAAAATAATTGACACCCTCGTCCATTTCAAATCGGAGTCCTTCTCCCCCTTCTTAAAACTAGTTATGAAGTGATTTTTAGTGCCACACATTTCATAGTGTGACACTCAAACCAATTTCATAACTGGTTTGTTTATGTAAACAAAGTTTTGTTTCCTGAGTTATTGTCTTTGTGGTTGAATTGCAAAATAAAAACCAGAACTCATTCGCTGGTGGCCCCAAAATCTATCATCTGTCCTTAGTTCCCTGACAATTGCCAAAGTCTCAAAGAGTCCAAATTAAACTATAAGCATTGCACTTGAAGTTACCTAGGAAACAACTATAACTGTATTAAGAATTATTTCGGAATAAGTAACCTTTTTTGACATCATCAAGTTAAAGCTTACGCATGTGGATAACTTGGTAAAGCATGAGATCCTGTCCAATTAGTCTGGTTTGTTTTAAGCTGATCAATGTTGAGACCAGCTTCATAAAAATAGGGTTCAGTACTTCCACATAGCTCATTCAAAGGTTGTTCATCTATCTTCACATCATCAAGCTAAGTAGTATAGGACTTGGGGGTACGAGACCATTCTTCATCAAAATCGACATCTCTGGGCACTCAAAACGCCCTTTTTTACCTATTTTTTTCGGTTTTTTTCAAGCCTTGGAAACACACTTTAAAACAAAAATTAGTTATGTGGGGGTGCGAGCTCATTTTTTTTTTTTTCAACAATTGGGAAGCTCTAGCACTTTTTTAACTCTGTTTCCGAGCACTCAAAACACATTTTTGTTTTAAGGCTTGAAAATACAACTACTGATTTTCAAGCGAAGCAGAGATTAGCTCCTCGGTAGCGCAGCGAAGCAAGCAGGGGATGGAGGAGCATTAATCTCAGGTGTAACTTGGCGGGAAGAGGAGCGTTAGCGATGATGGTTACACCTCATACAATTTTTTCAAGAGGTGTTTACAAGCCTTGGATATATTCTGTTAAAAATTTATTATTTCATATTATGATTTCATTTGCATTGCATTGGGGGAAAAAGCGAAGCTTTTTGAGGCAGTGAATTGATCTCGAAGAGATCAAGAGGGAAAGTTTCTTTTGCAATGCATTTCATGATACAAATGCGTTTGACCCGTATGCGTGACTTTCTCAGAAAAATCACCAAGCGTGGCATTCTCGGAAAAACAGGGAAACCCCCTGTAAAATGAGTCATCGCTAATAGTTATTGTTTCAGATCATGAGACATTTGAGGTTTAGTGTGAAAATTCCGCAGAAATAGAAAAGATAGCATTATTGGAGTCCCAGATGACGAAAAAGCACCTTTGGCAACCTTCCTCTTGGGAGTTTGTAGGCAGACAGGTGTTAATTTTGGTGAAAAGTTAAGGCCTCTAAAAGGTGCCAGGAAAACTTGAGCACTTTTAGATTTTGATAGAACAAACTGACAAAATTTACATATGGTGGACGGATGGAAAAGACTGCATAAAAGCGAAGACCTAAAAGCAAACATATTGGAACGACTTGTAGCACAAATAACAAATATTACAAAAAACGTAGGAAGGAAAATAAAAATAAAATAGGCTCTAATGGCCTGGATGCAAAGTCGGACATCGGTGTGCATGTAGGTCATCTTAACTGCAATGTAAACAAAAATCTAGGCGAGCTCCGCAGAAAATAAAGAAGATTCTGAATAGTGACTAGTTAAATAATTTTTTTTTGATTGTTCGGTTCATGGAAGTCACCAGGCTGTACTTACTCAACTGTTGTGTGTTCTGTAATATCATTTAGGGTGGGAGTGTCTTCGTCTTCTTCTTCTTCTTGATCTCCTCGCTCAGAGGGAAGCCATCGGGCTGGAATATTATAGTGGAAATAGGCTTTTCCATTAATAATGAGCTTGTCGCTGCTTACATGAGCTTTGTTTCTTGGATCTCTTCTGGCCTTCTTCATAGCAGGAACCAAGAGATTTTTCCTTAAATCTTGAACGCGTTTCGGGAGATCTTCTCCGATATTGACTTGAGATCCTTTTAAGTTTCGGCGTAATTTCCAAACGTTGTCTCTGTCCGAGCAGCATGTGAAGCGAGTAATTATGGGCTTCAACTTCCGACGGAACCATTTTGAGCTCGTTGACAATAGCTTCTTTAACTAAGGCGGTGCAATTTTCTTCACGTTGCTCGGGAATTTTGTAGAATATTATGTTCCACTTACGGCTGTAAATTTCTTGCTTAATTATGTCATTATTGTGCGCGGCTTGTCCGCGTTTGCACTCAGTGATGCGTTCAAGAACCTCTTCTTGTTCTTTCTGTGTGAATTGAAGGGAATTCTCAAGCTGTTGGGACGTGTATTTAACCTTTTTAGCTTCTTCTTTAGCGAGTATTAATTCCGACTCTAGTTTGGCAATGCGAGCCTCTCGGTGTTTCGCTTCTTCAATTTTAGCAATTCTGTTGATAATACATTGAAATTCCGATACCGTTAGCTCAACAATGGTGTCGGTCTCTTCGCTGTCTTCGGAGCTGCTGACTGTTAGCCTTTTCTTCTCGCCCTTTTTTTTCTCAGTTTTTTGCTCCTCTGTGTCGGGCATAATTCTAGAAAGCAAAGGACCAAACAAAATGGTCGAAGAAACCACCCGTTTCCAAATAAAAAGCCAAGAGGAGTATCGATTTTGCGGAGCTCTTTCAGAAACATGCGTTCAGCTCAACATCTTCACGTGACCGTCATCGAAAAAGATGGTCATTTCTTGGCATTTCTGTAGGAAATCATTATCCTCGGAGCAGAGACGGCGGAGGCACAAAAACTGGGAGTAAGGAATACCATTTTTTCAGTGCAGAGGATGAGAGGAGGTGTAGTGTAGGTAGGTGTGGGTGTCGGTGTCTTTGTAGTGAACAGAAGTACTGATTCTACTATCTGAGACGCTTAAATTGATGTCAAGGAAAGGTAGCTGAGTTTGAGAAATGGCGTGAGTAAACTGCAAAGTGGGATGGAAGGTGGATACATGGGTTATAAAGTCCTCCAGTTCTTCTCGACGACACGAGGCTGCTCCTACGATGTCATCAATGTACCGCTTGTAGAGTTGTGGAATGTACCCTGTATAGCTGGACAAAATGCATTCTTCAATGTAGTCTACAAAGAGACAAGCGTAGTTAGGGCCCATTCTACTACCCATGGCTACCCCACCAACTTGGCGGTAATACTGGTTGTTGAAAGAAAACGCGTTTAAAGTAAGTACCAACTTGGCTAAACGGGTTAGTGTTGAAGTTGGGGGGTCGATCACCGGGCGCTTGTCGAGGAAATAAGCTAACGCCTGTAAACCACTGTCATTTGGTATAACCGTGTAAAGTGACTTCACATCCATAGTGAAAAGGAAGCGTTGATCACGGTTGGAATTGTTGAAATTGAAGGAGTTGACAATTTCCAGGGCGTGGTTAGTGTCCTTAACATAACTAGCTAAGTTTGTCACAAGTGGTGACAACTTCGTCGAGGAAGGCAGCGATGTTCTCTGTTGGACAGTTACAAGCCGATACAATTGGTCTTCCAGGATTGCCGGGTTTGTGAATTTTGGGAAGCAAGTAAAAACGAGAAGTTTCAGGTGTGGTGACAATGAGATTTTTTGCTGAAGGTGGGAGTTCGTCCTTTGTAATCATATCATGGATGGTAGCTTTAACTTTGCACTTGTATTGCTTCAGAGGATCATTGTCGACGACTACTGCTCCTCCTTTGTCAGCAGGTTTGATGACAATATCGTCTCTTTTCTCTTTCTTTTCGTGCCTCTTTCTCATTTGTAGTAGGTTATCGTGAAAAGTTTTTGCCTCAAAGGTCAACGAATCAACAGAACGGCGACAGCGGTCGATGTAATGGTCGACTGCAGAGAATTTACCATCAGCTGGAGTCCAGGTAGAGATTTTGCGATTAAATTTGTCAAAGCCATCATCTGGAGTTGCTATGGTGTCATTCTTCTCGCGACCATGATAATGAGCGTTAAGTCAGAGGAGGCGGTAAAACCTTTCACACTTGGCTTTAGTTTTGTACACATTTATGTTTCTTTCCACTGGAACAAAGGTTAGGCCTCTACCAAGCACTGATTTCTCGGCGTCAGTAAGTTCAAAGTCAGTAGGTATGGTGACTATGCCCGAAACGTTTCTGTTTTTTCACAAGATGTCACTTTGACACTTTTTTCTCAATTTAATATATATTTTTTTAATTTTGTATTATATGTGATATCCTGTCAAAACAAACCTGAGATATTACTTCTCTCATGTCGATATCCGGCACACATTACAACAGGTGGTGGCTTTTTGTCCACATCCTCTCAAGAGTTCATCCAGTAACACTTATATTGCTGGGGAGAGGCCATGGAGTGCGCAGTGTCCGATGCCTCGACCAACTGCATTGATCGCGCCCATCAACCTCAAGGATTGATCATGCACAGGGACATGGTGGTTAGGCTCGCCCTCCACAAATAGTATTGGCTTTGCTGTGGACCTTGATGACCCCAAACCTTCATCTTTGTTTGGGATATGCTGTGGCATATAATTGAATAAACTGCAAATTGCATTCAGTAAAATTTATAATATAAAAATTATAATTTGTTTTGTTTGATTTGCTTATTTGTTTACCTCCAAGCAAGCTCTGTGCGGCAACATTTGAATCTCTTCCAGATGCTTGCAGAGCTACTCAATTTCCTCTCCACTGGCATCAGGACATATTTCATGCAGAAGATGATCGGAGTTTCTTCCTTGTACATGTTGTACAGAGACTTCAGTGCTAAAAAATGAAGAACTTATTTCATTTATTTGCTTTCAGCTTCATTTGCCATTGTCATGCAGATCAGACAGTGTAACTAAATATGGCTGATGTTAATTGCAAATTATAGTAATAATTAATATATGACACCTCTTCACAAAGCTGTTCCAGGGGACCCCTTATAGAGCCATCTAGTATGTGATATGAACGTGTCTCCTATTGCACCTAGACTGGCCTACACTATACTGGCAGTATAAATTATCATAAATATTTCATTCTTGAAATGAATGTTGAGCATATACATTGACGAAAACTTTATCTTGGCCATCGGGACCAATCGCTTTGTCGATTTCAAATGTAACGCTCAAAGTGACCTGCATAGCAAAATGCATTCATCACATGGTGTATGGATAATCCCCTCTATATAGGGGTGGTCAATTTTCCATGAAATTACTACCTCCCCTACTCCATGTACATTGTAATCCCCCTCCCCTTCTTGTTATCCCAAGTGTGCAAATTCAATTGAACTGCACATGCTTCAGGTGGTACTACAACTAGAAGTACAGTACCAACTGTAAGAACTGCAGGACAATCAGGCACAAGCAGTATTGTTGCTCCATCAGGCATAACAGCTGCACTTCCAATAAGACCAAATTATGCAGTGAACATCAACCAGAGAATTTCCGCATCTGGAATAGCACAAGAGCATCGCAGGCTCTTTAATTACAGGTCCACAGCAGGGGCCAACACCAGCAAGAAAAGCAAGCGACTTCCAACATGCACATTAAAGTTTTTGTGCTTGGCCAAGCAAGATGCACTCAACCCACCCGTCAACATTAAGGAGAGGACGGAGCTGGTCAATGCTGGTTTTGGGCAACAGCAGCAACCAGTTTGCTCCCAATCTTGGCACTCTTCAATGCCACGAAAAGATTGTTGAAACTTTCCGAAAACTCGATACAGTTAAGGTATGAGCTTCCCCGGTATCAACATGGTGGTGATAGTGGTTTCTATCACATAGCTCCCAATATACCCCAAGGTGGCTGAAGGATGCCTGTGGAAATGCGAAGATCTACATCAGACCACTGCAGAAGGATATTGAGCTGGAAGAACTGAGCCTTGAGCAGCTCACTGAAGTTGAAGATGAGGTAAATTTGCCAACATGTATTCATTGTACTATATAGTGTCTATATGGTCTGTGGAGGTTTTCTGGTTTTGGTAACTTTATGAGGCGTAGATAACTGCCTGAAATTTTTTGGCACTTTGGCCCGTTTTCACCCTGAAATCTTGGTTTAAAAGTCCCGTTTGAACCACGCCCCTCACAGCTGGCCGAAGACTTTGGGATTTGTGTCCAATGACATCACTTCGGTAAGCGCCCAAAGCGAAGCTCTCCTGTTTATGTTTTATGAGCAGACCTTGACCAAGTACATATTCTATGCGTGTGTATTCTATGTAACTTACCATCCTGACGAGTGAGCTTCCTTTCTAAGATAAAATCTTGTCCATTATTCATGGGTTATACAAGTGACGACGACTTTCTGTCTGAAAGCAGTGACAGCAGTGTTTCGACAGAGTCATGCATGGAAGAGATCAAGTTCAAAGAACTGGAGGAAGTAGACCCCAACTCTAACGAAGTCAAAGGCAATTTGGAGGAAGAGTACACTCACGAAAGGAACTCATTGAGGAGAGAAAAAGTTGAAAAATCTGGCCATCGTTTGCCCCACAACTGAGTCAGAAGGTGCTTGTGTGTATTCTCCATTTGACGTCACAAACTGATTTTCATCGCATTAAGTCTTTGTGAACATGCATGCAAAGGAGTTTGTGACATCAAATTGAGAATAGACCCAAGCCCCTTCTGACTGGGTCGTGGGGCAAATGATGGCCAGATTTTGCAACTTTAACACCTTAGAAAAGTCAAAATAACAGGTCAAGATTTCTCAAAAAAGGCGCAATGCTTTTCAAACAGGTGCAAAGATTTATTTTAGCAAAAACAAATTTTTGGGTTTAGGTGCACTTTAATTTAGAATCTACAAATTTACAAAGCAAATCCAGGGAATCAATCTTTAAAATGTGTCTGAACTATTTGACATCGCACACAAGCTGTTTAAGCACTCACACAACAACACTCAAAAGATCACGTCGTCACAAACCTGGTGATGACTTCTGTCTGATAATTCTTACTCTTCCCACGAATTTCTGTGGAATCTCAGCACATGAGTAGGTCCAATATCATCCTTTATTAATTCTCGCCGTCACTTGACACCAGAAATTGAAAACTGTGCCTCGAAATCCTCTGAATAGATGGTTGCATGGTTATTGGCACCTACATACATACATACATACATCCTTACTTATCCTCTCCCCGTCAGGGCTTTTCAGGGATAGTTTACAATGCTTCTCTAGGGTGAGATTGGACATCAGCCTGTAAAGGTGCCTCTGGCTGCCGCTATCAGTCCATATTTGAGGCGCTATATTAACTGGGGCAAACACAGCTAAAATTACAGTAAATGTGTGGGATTTTGACTGACTTTGAACCACTGTAACGCCGCTAAAAAGAGGCAGATATCCAACATTTGCCACTACTTTTAACCGTCTTATTAATGTCGTTTATTCAACCGAAAATAAGGCCATTAACGAAGGAACGACGTCCATAAAATAGAATTATAAATCTCCTCATGTGGCTTCTAAATTCGCGTTAATTTGCATAATTTTGATTAGAGAGGTTTGTATGAAATCTTAAAACATTTGTTTATGGTCGTTGTAGCCTGGAAATCCGCCTCTTTGTAGTGGTGTTACAGCGGTTCGAAGTCGGTCAAAAGCCCATACATTTACTGTAATTTTAGCCGTGTTTGCCTCCCAGTTAATATGGCGCCAATAACTGTGAAACCATTTATTACTGAAGTGGCTGAGCATACTCCAGAATAAGCAGTTGGCTCCCACTTCGCTCGTTTTAACTTCACGAAGTCAACCCACTTTTTTCTCTTCTCTTTCGCTTCACTGCAATCATCGCTGAAACATGGAATTTTGTGGAGAGAAATATTCCTCTCTGGATCATCTTCATTCGAACAACCACCCACAACACATCTATTGGGCATTTTCTGTCCTGGCAAAGGATGTGTTCACAAATCTCCCTTACTGAAATGATGTCACAACTTAACTTGTTCCAAGGCTCTTTTGGGATTGATTACTCAGCCAACCGTGAGGGGCGTGGCTCAAGCGGGACATTTAAACCGAGATTTCAGAGCGAAAATGGGCCAGAATGCCCCCAAAAAATTCAGGCAGTTATCTACGCTACATAAAGTTACCAAAACCAGAAGAAGGTACACGTAAAACAATGGAAACTCAGCACTGGTAGAGCACCGGACTAGTGTGCGGGAGGTCGCGGGTTCAAACCCCGGCCGGACCAACACTCAGGGTCTTCAAATAATTGAGGAGAAAGTGCTGCCTTTGTAATAACATCTGCAAATGGTTAGACTTTCTAGTCTTCTCGGATAAGGACGATAAACCATAGGCCCCGTCTCACAACCCTTCATAATTGATTCTGTGGGACGTAAAAGAATAGAGGGCCACAGGGTCATCAGTTGTATTTAAACTGTTAAGTGCTACCCTCTTAAAATAAAGTCATTATTATTATTATTATTATTATTATTATTATTATTATTACGTATTAAACCTATTACCCCTATTTTCACTGAAAAAGAAGTCACTTTCATTCAATCCTTGAGGCTTAATAGTCCCGAGCCTATAGGCCCACTGTCCCTCTTTGTCCAAAAGTGACGACTCATCGGCTACTCTGTCAATCAGCTGGACTGAGACATCTTCCAGTGCATGATTTTTTTTATTTTATTTTATTTTTTTATTTTTTTTTAATTGCAATGACAACAACGGAGCACAAGATATACAAACACAATACACTACTTACAAGGTTTTACAGAACAATGCTGAAAAAACAACTTTGGAAAATAAAGAGTAACTACTTACAATATAGTATTTACACAAGCACAAAAAAAGTAAGCAAATATGCGATACTGGTTTATTAGTGAAGAGCAAGGATTTGTACTGTTTTTATTATTATTTTATTTAAATATATACAGGAACCTGCTTGACTTAGATGTCTAGAGAGCAAGGAGCATTGAAAGGAGATATCGTTCAAGTTGTCAAAGTGACTGGAGTATTTTATGCCACTTCTGTTTGAATTCTTTCTGCGTTCCCATTGTTGTTGAAATTTGTTTTTCAATTTTTAAATTGCTTTTAATCTGATAAATGTATTCTAATATGGATGGTTTGGTATCCTTATACTTGCAACTAAAAATGTAGTATCTAGCCAGAAGTAGGCAGTGATTTACTAGAATTTCTCCTTTTGCTCCCGCGAGACCTAAACATTCAGTATTCTTTAAAACGTGAGAGGCTTGTATCAGATTCACTGAAATTAAGAAATATTGTATACTATTCCAAAAAGCATTTGTTACCGGGCAATCCCAGAACAGGTGGATTAGCGTTTCCTGGGCGTTTTGGCAAAAGCAACAACGATCTGTCTCTGAAACTTGGATTCTAAACAGAAAAGAGTTTGTAGCAATTCTTCTGTGGAGGAACTTAAACTGGAAGTTCCTGAGTTTCACGCTTAACGTGCATTTCCTGGGTAATAAATAAATTGACTTCCAATCAAAATTCTCCACCTCTTCAGATCCACAGTCTCTAATCCATTTCGCTTGGCTTTTCTCAGGGCGAGTACATTTCTTATTAATGAAGGTCTTGTATGCCAGTTGGCTAGGATTTTTGGTTGAATTAAGTTGTGCTAGCATCTTTTCTGATTTTTTGGCGTCTGGCAGCATTAATTTTAGTGACTTAAAAGCACATTTTAATGGCCGATGTCACTCCATAATATTCAAGCAAAGAAACAGTTAGACAGAATTTATTTCTAAAATAACTATATGTCATTAATTTGGAGTCGCTTGTCAAAAGATCATTAATATTCCGCACACCTACATCAACCCATTGCTTATAAAAAATAGTCTTGCCCGCAATTGTAATCAATGAATTGTTCCATATGGATTCGGCACCAAAATCTGCTTGAGGCAAAGGAGTCTCTGTAATTTGGATCTGACCACAGCTCAATAAGTTCCTGGAGGAAGTTATCTTTTACATCGAGGCTTTTAACATCTTTTCGTACTAAGTTGCCAGTAAAAATTAGTTTTCCTCCAAACTTAGACAAATAGAAGTCGAAAAAGGATTTCCATTTAGATTGGCAATCATCAGAAATATACTTAAGTATCCATGTAATTTTCAAAGCCTTATTAAATTCCATAATGTCCAGCATCTTCAGTCCTCCATCTTGGTAATCTGCTATCATTTCAGTTCGTTTAATTTTGTCACCCTTGTTATCCCAAAGGAACTTAAAAATAAGGTCATTCATTTCTTTTAAGGATTTTACGCCTGACAACATTGACGACATGACGTAAACCATTTGAGATGCGGCTAAGGCCTTGACAACTGCGATTTTACCAATCAACGTTAGCCTTTTATTGTGCCAATTGTTTAAAACATTCTGTACATTTCGAACCTTCTCCTCGTAATTCTTTTTGAGACTTTCTACCTTATTGACACACAACCAAACGCCCAAAGCCTTAACTTTACCGTTTGCCCAAGTAAGATTGTTATCGGGGCACAAAATTTGGTTCGATCCCTTTAATGAGCCTATCCAAAGAACTTCTGTTTTGTCACAATTAACTCTTAGCCCTGAAATCTCACCAAATCTTTCTAACATATGGAGAGAACGCTGAAGGGATTTTTGAGAACCATATAAAATCAAAGTAGTATCATCTGCAAACTGACTTAACTTACATTCAATATTACCTACTGATATCCCTTTGATTACAGTATCTTTACGGATGGCAGCAACCAAAATCTCTGCACAAAGGATAAATATATATGGCGAAAGTGAGCAGCCCTGCCTAACACCCCGACCCAATTCAAAGAAAACACCTGACCAACCGTTATTCACAACACAGCTCTCGATGTCACAATAGAACATATTGATCCAATTAATAAGAGACGACCCGAAACCAAAGCAAAGTAACGTTTGCTGAACAAAAGACCATTCAATTGTATCAAAAGCTTTTTCAAAATCAACAAAAAGAAGCATTCCGGGAATGTTTTTAGACTCTGTATATGCGATAATGTTATTAATTAGACAAATATTTTCTGTGATAGAACAGCCTTTCAAAAATCCCGTCTGATCATTGTCCATTAGGCCTGGTAGCACAGTCTTCAGCCTAGATGCAATTGCCTTGGATGCTATTTTATAATCACAATTTAATAAAGTTATGGGTCTCCAGTTTTTTAATTCATCGAGTGCCTTGTCTTTCTTGGGGATTAAAGAGATAATACCCCTCCTTTGTGTTATAGCTAATTTGCCTTTTTGATAGCTTTTGTTCAAAGAGCTAACGAGGTATGAAGAGATATCATTCCAAAATACCTTGTAAAATTCTGCGGGAAGGCCGTCTGTTCCTGGCGATTTGCCAGATTCCATTAAGTTAACCGCTTCTAAACATTCCTTTTCTGTAAGGAGTTCTTCGCATTTTTGTTTATCATCATCATTGAGTTTTGGGAGATCCTGATCAAAAAACAAATTCTGTAGCTCCTCCGTTATCGCCATAGAAAGCCTTGAGGTGTAAAGAGAACTATAAAAGGAATTACATTCTTCTAAGATATCTGGATCGTTCGTTAGATGTAAGCCATTGTTTCCCTTAATCTGCGTAATCGTTTTTCTTTTACAATGTCTATTTTCAAGATTCAAAAAATATTTACTATTTTTCTCACCTTCATTGTACCATCTGGCCTTAGATCTGATGATAGCACCTTTTGTTTTGTATTCGATTATACTTTCCAATTCTTTTTTCTTGAGCTTTAGTTGTTCCACAAGAGCAGTTTTTTTGTTATTACCTAAATCTTTTTCTAATTGCCTTTCTAATAAGGCTATTTCACTTTCAAGACCGTCTTCTTTCTTTCTCATTTCCTTCATTTTAGCCTTAGCTTATTTTATTGAAGTATCTCTAATTTCAAGTTTAATCATTTCCCATAATAGCACTTCATCTACTTCTTTGTCATTTTCGTACTGTGTGACTGTTTGGGCAATTGTCGCCTTGATGGCATTTATATACTCGCTTTCGCTCAGAAGCGCGGAGTTTAGTTTCCAGAAACCTGGTCCTCTTTTATTTGAGTGATAATTCACGTCAATTTTACACAGAGAATGATCCGTTTTATAACCGGGAAGGATATCAGCTTTGGATACTCTTCCCGCAATACTTACACTTACCAAGAAAAATTCTAGGCGGCAATGCACTTCGGGCTTGCTCTGTCTCCATGTATATCTTTTTTCTTCCAGATTTAGGTCTCTCCGTATGTCCGTTAAATCTAAATTGTCTTGGAAAGTTTTCAACACTTTTAAAGAGTTCGAATGTGTGGTTGGTACTCCCCCCTTTTTGTCTTTTAAAATGTCCAGAACAAGGTTAAAATCGCCACCGAGAATTATTTCATCACACCTAAAGGACAACATTTCTTTGAAAACAGCTTCAAAAAAAGCCAGATCATCTTTGTTGGGGGCGTAGATATTGCAGATTGTCAAGGTCAGCTCGCCGACTTCTAGATCCATAATAATGCATCTTCCTTCTGTATCGCAAAATTGTTTTAATATTTTAAAAGAAAAATTATTATTGAAAAGAACAGCGACACCTGCTTTGTTGCTTGCCTCGCCGCTAAAAAAGGCTGTGTAGCCCCATTCAGCCGCCCAAACCTCGGAGGACTTCGTTGTACAATGAACCTCTTGTAACATGTAAATCGAAAACTTTTTCTTTTTGAGCCACTGAAATAATTCTCTTCTTTTATCATTATTAACCAACCCTCTTACGTTTAAAGAAGATATAGTTATTTTAGACATCTAATATTGTAAACAATTAGCTGACATCGCAGGTTCCGAATAAAATTGACCAAAAACATTAACCCTTTCGCAACAACTAAAAAGGAAGGTAAATCTACATGTATACATGCAAATACAACAATAACAATAAACATACTCAAATATAAATAATAAATACTTGGTTTAGGTCCGGTTTCTGGTCAAGTCAAAGCACTTGGAAAATGATTTATCTGTTTCGGTGATCCCGTCTTGAAATCATTCTTTAGTACTTGGTCTGTATATTTGGCCGTCAATGTAAAGTTTGTCGTAATTTAATTTTGCCACGCGTCCCTTCTTTCTCTCTTCTTTCATAACCTTGATCAATCCTTTTCGTATCTCAACAATTTCTTTAGGTAAACCTTGCGAAATTCCGAAACCTGTACTTGCTAATTTGGAAGCATTGGAGAGTATATGCTCTTTATCCTTATGAAAGCTATGTTTCACATTAATGGGGCGCGGTTTGTCTTCTTTTCTCTTACCGAGGCGGTGTGCCCTCTCGATTGAAATGTTGCTGGCTTCTTCTGCTTCCATGTTTAATTTTTCCTCCAAAAAGGTATAGATCAAATCTTCTGTCTTAGAGGTCGATTCTTTCACTTCTTCAGGAATGTTGTAAAAGATGAGATTGTTTCTTCTACTGTGGCTTTCCAATTTTATAGCACGCTCCCTCTCAAAGGTGACGGTTTGTGTTAAATTGCGGACATCTTCAGTAAGCTCGGACATTGCTTTCCTCTGCACTTTTGTTTCTTCAGTTAGGTCTTCAACTGACTTGAGAGCAAATTCTAAGCTTTCTCGTAAAGAATCATTTTCCTTTTCCAACTGATGCTGCTTTTGTCTGATTTCCTCGATTTCGTTTACTCAAGCTAAAGCGAGATCCAATTTGCGGTTAATTTCAGCAAGAGTCTCCGCCATGATCGAAACATCTTCATCTGTTTGGGAGCCTGTTGTAGTTCTCTTTCGTTTACGACCTGTGTCATCGTCCCTTTCGCTTTCATCCATTGTGCCTTGACGTAAGGACGTCTTTTAAGCCATTTGTTAACAACAAAAATTTCAAAATTCGTATAAAATTCGCAGAGCTCGAAAGACAACGTCCTTTCACCTTGGATACTCGTCCCAATCCCCACTGTCCCTCTTTGTCCAAAAGTGACGACTCATCGGCTACTCTGTCAATCAGCTGGACTGAGACATCTTCCAGTGCATGATTCCCTGGACTGAAGAAATGCTGGTACACCAGATCGTCCTTCGCCTTGTTAGCAATGGAGAGCCGTGAATGTGCTCTCAGGCAAGATTTATGGTTGTTGAATCTTAATCTAAACTTGGTAGTCGTAGAACCTACATATTGTTTCTGACAAACTTTGCACGATATTAAATACACAACATTAGTACTATTACAATTTAACTGATGATTAACAGAATAGCCTTTTCCAGTGCTTTTTGAACTAAACCTATCGCCCAGTTTTAGAAACTTGCATACTTGACAACGTCTATTGTCGCATTTCTTGGTTCCACTACAACCCTGTTCTGTGTGTTGTGAGCCCAATTTCGCATGTATGAGATAGACACACATGTTAAATGGGGGTTCTGGGACAGCTTCACACAACAAAATGCATATCAAACAGAGCCTCGTCACTTTGCTCCTCGGCTCTGTTTGATATGCATTTTGTTGTGTTTCGCTGCTCCCAGAACCCCCATTTAACATGTGTGTGTTAGCAAACCTGTTTAACCGGTTTGAACCTGTTTTGCTTACAAAACAATGCAATTTGTCCCACCACGTCCAGCCTATTGAAGAAAAGATCACCCATTAGTAGTATAGTACTTGGGGGTTCCAGATCATTTTTATAATCTCAAACCAACCCAAGTCTAATACTACTCACCATTCGATAAATGTTTTTGTTTCATATAGCTTTCGACTCCTGTTTGGCAAAAGGAGGTCAGACAAATTACCTTTGAATTTGTTGAAGCAATTAAAGATGCAGAAAAAAATAGCAAAACTGGTGGCCACCAGAACCTCTCATGAGGGACTTAATTTGGAATTTGAATTACCACCCGTCCCTCATGAGAGGTTTTGTTTTTTAAATGTAGGAAAGGGGAGCTCAGCTGTTTGCGCCAGGCCGTTCATCCATTCCTTGAGTTATATTGTGATGTTTAGGAAAGGGGAGCTCACCTGTTGCGCCAGGCCCTTCATCCTTTCAGTTTATATTGTGATGTTTAGGAAAGGGGAGCTCAGCTGTTGTGCCAGGCCCTTCATCCTTTCAGTTTATATTGTGATGTTTAGGAAAGGGGAGCTCAGCTGTTGCGCCAGGCCCTTCATCCTTTCAGTTTATATTGTGATGTTTAGGAAAGGGGAGCTCAGCTGTTTGCGCCAGGCCCTTCATCCTTTCCTTGAGTTATATTGTTTGTTTTTTTCACCCTTCGGCTTGAGGTTGAACCGGCACTTCTGCCAAGCCTAAGCTCGACTATAGCTCTACCCAACAGCCCGACACCATCTCAGGGTGATTTTTTTTATTTTTTAACCCATGAAATCACGGCGGGGTTTTTTCATTCTTCCATGGGGTGGCTGTGTATACATTTCGCTAATGAAAGGCCCCCGCTTTTTCCAATCGTTAGGTACTTTGTATACAAGCCACAATTTATCTGTGTAAAAAACCCTTTTATATGCGTTTGTATTTTCATTTTTACGCTTGTGTTACATAAATAAAATTTTCAAAGATAAAAATTAATACGCATGTGTAAAAAGCGAAAAATCTAGAATCCCCAAAACATAGTGACGTAGTTTGATGACTCATTCGAAAGGGAAACCCCCCAACAAAGGTTCCTGTCTCATATGCTAATTCTTCGGGTAAAGGGTCAGAAAGAGGGTAGTATTTTAAATTAAATATACATTAAAACTCACAATACTATCCTGAACTATTTTAAGGACCACGAAGAAGAGGCAAATCAGTGGGTTTGAGGCGATAAAACACCACAGCTATGGTGTGACGTCAACAGCTAACTGAACTTTTTAGATTTTATAATGTCCATATGCGTAGCTTGTTACACCATTATCATGAATATACTGTTTATCATCGAAACAGCTGAGTGATACTTTATTGATTTCATAACTTCCTAATTTATGGTTTTGACTTCTTATGGTTTTCATAGTGTGATAAATTTGTTTATTTCCAAATAAAGTTTCTTTATAGTCTTCATGTTTGATGTTATTCTTAATAATATTCTTTTTAATTCCCTTAGCAGTCTTTCCGCATTGATTATTCTCTTTTATGTATGAATACATCTTAGACCGTAAGCCAACGAATTCAGAAATTGGAATACCAGCTGCTTCATCTTTGAATTTGCCGATTAGTTTTTTGTTTGTCTTATTGAAATATGGAGAGTTTTTGGAGTAATCACTGTTGTCAAATTTGTATTTATCATTCCAAAAGTCTCGATACACATCATAAGTTTCAATTTCGTATGTTAATGAGTCAGTGTCTCTGAATAGTAATTTGGCTTTGTTATTATATTTATTTTTGATGTAGTTGTAATGAAAATCATACATGAATGTTTTGCTGAGATCTAGAATACACATTCCCACATATGCCGGCCTGTTAAGGGTAAGTGTTTCTTTTATTTTATGCACCGCCACAAGATTTTCATTGAATATCTTACTGCTGACAAATGTTGGTTTAGCTGCCATATTTAATAGTTTTTCTCATCGGTGATTAGTTTCACATCTACTCGCTTTCTGATATTTTCCATTGCTTTTCCGAATACACTGTTGTTCATGAGTTTAAAGAAGTCTTTCTCAAAAGCATTTTTAGCATTAGTTCTTTTCTCAGTATTGAAATCAATATATTGCTTTAACCAAGGAGACTGATTGAATTCTAATACTCGATGGACTTTAGTTATTTTTAAACCGAGATCTGTATAGAGTTGAAGGTTCCTGTAATGAAGCACGTATTTTTTCTGATTGCTCAATGTTGGAATGAGTTTGCGTACCAAACCAGTTGATATCTGATATTTGGTGGCTATTTTTTTACAATAGTCTGATAACATATATTCAGTTACTTTAATCTTTTCCGGTCCAAGAGGGTAGTCATTATGCAAGTTATGTAACTCTTCAGGATATTCAAGATCAACTTCTAGTATTAAACCCTTTTTGCAGTCTTCTTTGTACTTGTGTAGGTTAAGATTGTTAATCTGTTTTTCAGTTAACCATTTGAAACCACCTATTGGTAGATACTGACTCATAGCCCAGCCATACAGATTGTTAGCATCAAGATACATTATGTACTTTGAGGACGCCTTCTCATCATAATTATTCATACACTTATTGTTCGATTTTCCATATCGGTTAGCTATATAGCTGATTCCTCCACGCATACCCTTTTCGATGAATTGAAACATGTCAATATCCGTCATTAACTCCAGCTTGATGTTAGTCATTATCAACATGGCGTCCCAAGATAACCCAGGGCTAGTGAAATAATGGCATGGGTCTAGTTTGTAGTATTCTAGACATGTTTTTCTGAAGTTTTCAAAGACATCAGCTAGTAGTAGGATATCAGATTTAAGGTATAAGTCATGGTATTCACCCATATTTTTAAGAGAGAATGTATCCCACACATTTTGAGCATGTTTATAATATTCATCTGTAATATGCTTATTGTTCATAATACTGATGAAGTCCTCTTTTGTTGGCAGCTGTTTATCAAACTTATTGAATGAATCCATGTAGTCATAGGGGTAGACTCCCTTTTGTGACATTAAATCAAGCTTCTTACCTTTGAATTTTTGAGAGGTATATTTTAATGATTCTTTTGGTAAATTACTCACTAGTTTTTCCAAACTAGAGCTCATAAATTGGAAACTATCAATGAAGGTTAGATGATTACCAAGCATGAAAGCCATCTATTTTTCCATGTTATTAGGGATTGCATTGATATTCATTTGACACTTTTCACCTTTTTTATTTGTATATATATGCTTTTTGACTATTTCACCTATCTCTTGCATTATGAAATGCGAGTCATAACCTCTAAGATTATGAAATATTACTGGAATTTTATCTGTTATTTGAAAGTTTAGATTACAATCTTGGTGAGCTGATCCTCTATATTTTCCAGTTATATGACAGTGATCTCTGACTCTAACATCAGTTTTTTTGTATTCTTTTTCACATATATGACATCTGTTAGCTTTTTGGAATTCTTCTTCATTTTCTTCAGTCATTCTTAATGGTTTGTTGAATTCTTTTTTCATAACCTTCTTACAATATTTAACTTCCTCCAACATAGCTTCCATAAATTTATAAACAGCTTTTTCTCCTCTGTGAATTTTCAATGGTTTACTGTATTTGTCATTATAACAACAAACAACTTTGTAGCCGTAGCCGCAGTCTGTGTGCTTCTGGTAGGCTTCTGTGTATGATTTATCATTATCAGGCAGGCATCCATACACTTTTTCTGCGATGGCTTCAAAATCTGCATATATTACAAATGGCACTGGTAGTTGTTTATGAAAATTATTGAATTTTAATATGTTATCACCTTTTGCTGGCATTTTAATTGCCTGAGTTCCATTTGTATAGGTAATCACATGATTTCGAGTGCAATTTGGAATAAATAAGCACGAGTAAATTTTTTCAAAGACTAACAAAATTGCACGAGCCCGCAATTTGTGGTCTTTGAAAAAATTTACGAGTGCTTATTTATTCCAAATTGCACGAGAAAAATCATGTGATTGCTTATTAATAATATTCATGAAAAAATTGCGAGATGGCTTACCATAATTATGCAGAAGCAACGCAAGTTAATCACGTGCAAAAATAATTTATTCAAACCCTGTGATTCAAGCACAACAACACGTTTCTCAATGTTTTCAAAGTTTTTAAGCCGGAAAAACTGGCAAAAATGTTCAAGGAACTGTTCAATCAGTATCCGAATCACTTTCAAGGAAATGTAATCGCCGTTTACGAGGTTTAATGGTAGGCGAGCTCTTGCTGGTGAGGTTGAATGTGACAGTGCAGTTAGTGAAGGAATTCATCAGATTCTGCGCTTGTGAGCTTATCATGTGTGGAATTACTGCACTCGAACCAGAAGGACCAGGTGAACTACCCGCTGGTTTCGGTTTTGGTGTGCTATTCCGTTTGGAGATGGCCCACGAAAGCTGTCGCTGTTCGTCTTCGTCTGCTTCATCGTAGTCATCAAAAGATTGGATATTTCTGTGACCAGTGACTTTTGCGATTGCCGACCTTTCGAGGTTCGCTTTCTTCATCTTGCTAACCAGTGTTTTGCGGGCGCTGTGGTTGGAAAACGGCTTCTCGGATGTCTCAAGGGTGGTTCCGGAGATGATATTTTTCATCATGGAATTGATTTTATTTTCTCCCATGGGCTGGACTTTGTACCAAATTTCATCGTCAGCTCATCTGTTGTATTTTATTGAGAGATAAAATGGACCACTCTCCCTGAGATTGGGAGGTCTATGGCTGATGTACTGAGGAAATAAGTCCACTGGACATTTCTCTCCCCCTGTCTGGAACATTTTGGGCTGAAACTGTCTTGGTTTTGCGCTCAAGCCTCCAGGCCTTGTCTTAGTTGGCCCTTCAGCAAACTCAACAAATTCGAGGCCGTCATCACCGTTCACGATTCTGAAATCCTCCAGTCTCATTCCGTGATGTTCCTGCCTTCCACGGAGACCAAATTGTTGTGTAAGTAGCCACCACATTGTCTGAATTAAAGATTCTGGGGTTTTAGCACCGAGTTTCTCGCTCTTCCAGATAATTTCTTCTTCCTCTTCTGATACTTGTCGAGCTTTGTTTGGGCGCTTGCCACGACCAGCCAAGCGAAGCTGTTTCGCCTTCCCCTCCAACACTTGTTTGGACGAACTAAATTCTGTCTCGTACAATGGAAAGCCTATAGCCTTTGTTCTTCAAGTGTCTGTCAAGCGAAGTGATCATTACTTTCAGGCTTTCAGGCTCGTAATCGTCGCCTTGTTTGTTTTTTAACTCTGCGTAAAATTGCTCGAGCAAAGAATTAAGCTCAGCCGGCTCGTAATTCTCGGGTTCGCCTGTAATGCCCTTCTCAGCGCTCAGTTTTTTACCTTGTTTTGCACTGTATTTCCTTTTTTCTGCACCAAATTACCTTTTTTCTGCACCGGTGTTTCCTAAAAACTGCATTTCTCTTAGCCAATCAGAATCGAGAAATTTTTTCATGTATATTATTAATTTGGATACAGTTTTCTTTATGATCTGTTAAGACCCTTTCAGAGCTAAAACACTGCAAACAATGCATGCAAAAGTGTTTTCTTTCTTTGTGTTTTGTTTGGTTGTACAGAAACTTATTGAAGTCTTTAATCAATACATAATGTTTGTTTTCATTTTCTATGATCAACAACAGATTCAAACAGTCTTCATACTTTTCTTTTGAAACATAAATTGGATATCGTTGTTTATCTTCATAACCGAAAACAATAATGTTGATCTCATTTTGCTTTTCTATTTTGTTGTACTGTTTGGTAGCGACTGGAAATTCAATTCCTGAATAATTCAAATTTTTAATATATTGCTTGTCAACTTTTTTAATTCTCTGTGGGTATTTAGCTTGAGGATTTAAATACCGGATATGACACCATCTAAAGCATTCATTGTCCTCATTTTTCATGTTAATCAATCCCTTTGCACTGTTTCTGAGTTCTTGTGGTAGTTTAATATATGAAGAGCCTCTCATTGGTTGATATTTTACCACATTAAGATAATGATTGTCAACAGATTGAATAGTCCAACCAGATCCCTCTGAAATCCAAACTGCAATCTTATTTAATATATTTTGTTTTGACACTTGTAGTGATTTAGTAATCTCTAGATTATTTATGATTGTTTGAGACACACTGTTGAAATAGGCGGTCTTATGCATTATTTCCCCATCTGACATTATTGTGAATGTTACCTTTAGTGTTTCGACAAATTTCAGTCCTTTCATGGATTTTAGTACATTTGTGATATGGTATGCAACAGCCTTTCTTGTGTTTTGTAGTTGCACAAGTGGGTCTTTGTTATTCCTAATGCTAATTTCATATGATTTGGTATAACCTTTCAGAGCTTTGTCTTTTTGCTCTATTTTGGTTCTAGGTTGTGCTACTGGTTTTTGAACTACCTTTTTGGTTCTTGGTTTAGGAACTGGTCTATCCCTAAATTCTAATGGTGGAAGAATAATATTGTCTTCATAACCTTGAACCATTTGATTTACACTCTTGCGAGGTGTTGCAACTGGTTTAGGAACTGGTCTCTCATTTGGCTTGGTATCATCTACTACGATAATTTCAGGCTTCTTCTTATCTTGCTGTAATGATTTAATCATTTTAATTAATTGATTTTTTGACAGTTTTTAAATCTGAGTTATTCATACTATTATCATTACTTGAGATAAAATTTTTCATTATATATATATATTCTATAGATTTTTCTTTAAATCTTTTTTGAAATGCGCGTTTAAATATGAATTATTCAAGTGATCCATTGGATGAATCCTTTGAATAGTTTTAAAATTATTATATTATTTTTTATTTTAAATGTGTTAAATTTACTTGTTGATTTTCAATAATCACCTGGTTAATTCTGTGTTTTTTCGTCTTAATGTGATACCATTTTCCAGCAAGTGTGTAGTTTCGTCCTGTCTTACAAATATCGCAATACCATTCTTTATTAAGCATGCATTTCGTCTTATGTTTCCTCAGTTCCTCAGCGGTAAAAATCTTTGGTCTACCTCGACCTCTCTTGATATTTTGATTTTCCATATATAACATTATATGATTCTATATATTTTTAAATAATTGATGGTGCGTTTTAAATAGCCAGAAACAATCATATTTTTGGCTATGGATTGCAAAGAACAGTATATACTGAAACGTTTTATTACATATATGTTAGATAATTATTGTTTAAATCATCTCACATATCATTTAAATCCCTGAATGGTATCCAACTGTTGAAGTCATCACTATATCCCTTCCACTTTACTAAAGCTTGTTTCTTCTTGTAATCCCTCCGAATGACTTTATCAATACGGAAAACATTCTGTTTGGCTTTTAATAATTCAGGTTCATAAAAACTCCCTTCAATATCTTCACCTCTGAGATCCTTTATTTTGTATGTGATTGGATTAGTGTATTGGATCTTATTTATTATGAATAATTCTTCAGTCCAGTTTGGAGTATAACCTTTATCAAAAGTCTTTCTTTTGTATTTACTAATTCGAACCTTATCACCTACTTTAAATTTTGGTTTATGTTGTAATGTTTTCATTTCACCATATAAATTAAAATACACTATTCCTTCATTCTTTTTCTATGAAGCCTCTGTGGGTGTCATCTTTATGTGTGAATGTTTTGTATTATTATACTGTTTTAATATTTTAGGTAATATGTCTATGTACTGTGTATTACCTTAAATTGTGAACTGCTTCCACATTTTGGACTTCATTGTTCTATTCCATCTTTCAACCACTGAGGACTTTTCTTCATCCTCGGTGGAGTACATATGTATCTCATTTTTCTCTAGCAAGTCCTTCAAGTGTTTGTTGTAAAACTCTTTACCTTTATCAACCCATAGATATTGTGGGCTTCTGCCTTCCTTGAATATTGTTTGAAATGCTTCAGTTACAGTTTGACCCTTTTTATCCTTCAGAGGAACAATCCAACCATATTTACTGAAAACATCGATAACCATCAAAAGATATTTATAACCTTTATTCCATTTGCTGAATTTTTGCATTTCAACAAGATCAGCAGCCCATATTTCATAAATTTTATTCACAATTACATGCCGTCGAGTAAAATTGCGTTTTATGGGTGTATGTAATTCATCTGCTAATTTTTCTTGCCAGTTTTCTTCGCTCGACGGCTTTTTCCGTTTTTTTGCTTTTTAACACCCAAACCTAGTTTCTCCTTTGTTGCAATTGCATTACGAGCCAACATATGTCCCCATTGTCTATCTTTCCATGGAATGGCATCAAGAGCAGCAACCATTTTTCGGTCTGCTTTATTCTTGCATTTCCTATCATCTTTACAAATGGAGTAATCAACATCATGTTGCATGGCAACAGCATCTGTCTTACCGGTTGGCTGCTGATATATCTCAATTATTTCACCAGTTGTTGGGTTGTATTTTAGCTGCTCATCAAGAGGATTGTATGGACCTGTGTAATTATGGCCTGGCAAAGTCCAACCTGATTTTGGTTTAGGACGCTTACCAATAGCTTTATGAATATCAATAGCACCGCCGTAATCCAATCCCTTGATATCGGTTTTATGCCTACGTTTTGGTCTAATTTTTGTTGATAATTGTACCAAACCCTCTTTACCAACTTTACTTATAAGCGGTTTAGCTTGATCTAGAGCAAAATCGATGGCTTTTTGCTGTAGCTTTGGGTTTCTCATTGCCTCGGATGCATAATATCTACCAGCCTCAAGACCCTTCTTTGCCAAAAAAGGGATACCATGATGAAGAAAACCCTCAAGAGCAGTATCTGCCAATGAACTCATTATGCCCGCCCCTTCAGACGGGCCAATCCGTTTCCCTGTCTCTCGACGAATTTTGTTTTTGTAATTCCACATTCAGCACACTTGCAAAAGAACATTAAGCGGCCGTTTTTAGCAGTTTTATAACCAGATGGTTCAACACATGCTGTAACTTTTTTCTGTTTAACACAATAACTTTTCATATATAATATATAATTATATTAAAATAAAGGATGATTTTCTAACAGTCTGCTGACACTTCCATCTATTAAATTCAATGATGTCCAAACCATCAAATGGCAAAGGTCCAAGTTCTATATTATCTTTGATTTGTGTTTCAGACAAAGTCATTTTTAATCCATTATTAATTTTGTCAATCTGTGTTTCTGTTAAGAGAAGTGGATCATTTCCGGGTAATAATTTCAATGTTAAATCTGAAATTTTTTGAATGCTTTTCCTAGTTTCTTTTTTTGATCAATTGAAAGTGATACTCCAAAAAGATTATAATTAGTCATATATATAAGTTATATTAATATGCTAACATAAATGTTCCATCTTCTTTCTCAATTATATCGTCTATCGAAAAAACTTTTATGTCAATACCTTTATTTATTTTTTTACAATGTTCTAATTTTGATCGTGTTGCTGGACTTACTAAAAGAATATCATTTCCTTCAAGACAATCTTTTTTAATTCTTATAATAAATGTATTATGTGAATTAATAGAAATTTTTATCCTCTGTTTTTCAGAAAGATTTACTTTTATTTCAACAAGTTTAGACATATATAATTAAATTAGATATTTCTGAAATAATGCTCAAGGAATCTCTCATTCTTCATTGTGTCAAATATGTCGAACACTTCCAATAGATTGTTATACGAATTCCCCTTATTCATTTCATTCAGAAAGTATAAACAGAAGTAGCCGCATGTAGACGTATTTATATTCTGAATCTGATTATTTTGGTGAAGTAGAATCATATTTTTTATTTTAGCATGATTTACAATCTCTTGAAATGGAGGCATGCCGAAAGTATCAAAATAATTGACGACATTATCTTTGACATAAGTTGAAACCCAATGGCTTCCATTCATATATGAGGGTTCAAGATTGTAAATGAACAACGCCTGTTTGTGGTTATGTGGAACTCTTTCGTCCCTAGACAAAACATCTTTGATTGGGATGTTCAAATATTTGTACCATTTTATTAGATCATGATTGCTTAACGGGATATCTTTGTAAAATTTTGGTTTTACAATATTGCCCCAAAAGTGGGATTCCTTTGAAAGGGGATGATTGTCCCAGTAGCAAGTCTTCTCCCTTTTTCTTTTTTTTTCTTTTTTTTTTTTTATTCCCTTTCCAACTGGATTATCCCATGTACCAAAACATGGAGGTGGCATGTATGCACCAATTTGTGGGGCTCCTTTTCCTATTCTTGGAGCCCCTTTTCCCCTTGTTTTCCCGATTCGTGGAGCACCACTACCAGTTATCTTTTTTATGGCTTCAATAGCAAGTGGGATATCAACGCTTGCTAATAAGGTCCCGAGAAACCCACCTGATTGTGTTTTTGTTGGTTTTATATGAACACCTGAACCTGATTGAAGGGCATTCAATATATCCTGTTTTTGTTTCATCGATAGAAGATGCTTATATTCTATCAGCTTATTAATTTTGTCTTGTGGTACGAGAAAACCACCTGACTGTACTCCTTTTCCAGAGATTTTTTTGACCACTTTAGAAGCACCTTCTGAAGCTAATCCAGCAAGAGCTGACAAACCAAGGGTTTTACCTACGGTTGGTAATAGGGTCCGACCTAGTGTCAAAATAGAAGTCAATAAACTCCCACCAACTTGCTTTCTGATATTAGTCTTAGATAGCTTGATATCCATTCCCTTCATTAATTTTCTATTTTTCTGCAATCTTTTTTTCACTGTCACTGGAACATACAAAACATCAGGGCCATGAAGAGAGTCTTTTGAGAGTCTCAAAACAATAGTTTCCCTTTTATGGTAAGCATTACTCAGATTCTTTTTCTGGTTTTCCGATAGTTTTACATTAATTTGTTCAGTCATTTGCTATATAATATATGTTATATAATTTTCGGTTATAAAACATATTTAGGATATATCTTTTTTGGATACCAATCCATAACTAACAAACTAAAACCTTTACACAATAACTAACTCATCACCGACCTTGTCAATGACAACTTCTTCCTCGTATAAAACGACAGCATGGACTGAAAAAGGACTATCACCTGCACTGTTGGCATTAAGTTTAAATCTGAATATCAATTGTTTGGGGTCTCTTGTTACTCTCTCTGCCTGATATGACAAATCGAAATAGATTAGACCATACAAGCTGTTATAATTAGACAGATTCAGTTGAGTTCCCGTGTTGAAATCATTCTGCTTATAGCTATAAGCCATCAGATCGTTGAAAATACAAACCTTACTATCACTATCGTATTCAACTTAAGGATAAAAAACACCATTGCTATATTCAAGCCTGCATGATGTCAGATAACTGCCATTTGCACGGTCTGCGTTGATGTTGAATGTGTCCATTTCGTATGGATTTGCTTCGTCATCTCTCTCATGTACATCCATTTGTCCTTTGTCAAAAAGTTAGTAATGAACCTGTCATAGAGAGAGTCTTTTGGTGTGAGTTTTGGTACCCATAGGAGGAATCTGTTAATAACAACCCTCGCATCATCAGCTGCTGCAGCCTTTTGTATCAATTCAGCATCACCCTGCAATGTTATATTGAATTGTAGTTGCATTGGAACAAGCATCCTGTCCTGTAGTTCTTCAAAGAAAGAGTACCGATTGAGAGGTATGATTACATGGACATTATTGAGTCCTGTTGTTAAAAGTCGTCGGGCCTCAAAACCTGCATTCTGATTGGCATTCACTATCCTATGATCGGTATCCAAATACCAAAGAGAGTTTTTAGCAACACTTCGACTATAATCGTCACTATATTCGAGAAGGTTTTTGACAAAAGTCACCTTATGAAGATTATCGGTGTCGTACACTATTTTCCCAGCGCTTTTAATCATCATGTGAGAAATCAAACTATGGGCTCCATTAATAACTGTAGTTCTTTGGGCCGCAGTTGTTGTGCCATCGGCCAATAATTGTACCTGGAATTGGACCTCAAAAAATGCATTGTACCAATCAAAGAAACTCGATCTATCATTAATTGTGAATTTATATCCATTTTTCTGCTGTCTCTGGTCGTTGGCTGGAGTACGTATTACATCATCGAGTTGGAATCTCATCAACTCATTCCTTTGTAAAAAAATGCGTTGTTCTGAAAGACATATATTATTATTATGTTAGATAATTTTACAATGTTTTACAATAAGCTTAATGCCTTCTTTTATGTCAGATTATTTTACAATGTTACAATAAGCTTAATGCCTTCTTTTATGTCACATAATTTTACAATGTTACAATAAGCTTAATGCCTTCTTTTATGTCAGATAATTTTACAATGTTTACATTAATCTTAACGCTTTCTATTATGTTAGATAATTTTATAAAAATTTTATCGCCTTCTTTTATGTTAGATAATTTTACAATAATCTTATCACCTTCTTTTATGTCAGATAATTTCACAATGTTTACGACTTCTTTTATGTTAAATATTTTTACAATGTTAACAATCATCTTTTCTTTTATGTTAGATAATTTTGTAATCTATGTTTTAATGGGCTTTACGCATTTTTTTTCATCATAATATCACCTGATCCTGATATCAATCTATTGAGTATCATATCAGTACTTTCCTCTTGCTTGGGTGAAGATTGAACATTTGCTTTTTGCTCTTTTCTCATATTCGCAAGTCTTTTCATTATAAGGTCTCCTGACTTTTCGGATATTTTTTTGCCCAATTGATCACCTGCATGAGATACTCCTGATTCTAATGCCTTTTTACCAAGGGGTTTGGCGAACTTTTTCACAACTGACGACACAACACTCTTCATTGGTTTGAAGACGTTATCAACGATAATTCCTGATCCTTTGTGCTGGTACACAAATTTGCCAAGTTTTGGATGATAAATCCCTTTGAATTCATACGGCTTCATTATACTAATATGTTATATACTTTTTAAAATAAGCGAAAATGCTGTGTCTGCTCCATTTAAATCGACCAATCTTCTTTTTCCATCTGTAATATAAATCCGTATGCTTGAGATCGTATTCTTATTCACAGGATTGAATGTGACTCTTCGTGGCTCGAGTGTGAATGAATAACTTGGTTGCAAAACACTGGTTGAAAAAGAATAGATTATGTCTGTATCCTGACCGTCAACAAGTGAATCGTTGTTCAAGTCACAATGGACATTAAGAATATCAGTGTCTTGTGATAAATTTGGTACTCGGGGTCCAACGTTTGTCCCACTTGTCAATACTTTCTTATCAAACCCAATTAATTCATTAAAATTACTGGCTGTCAAATCAAGCCGATAATTTGAGGCCAATGTAATCGTAACCCTGAATGTTGTATTATCAAATTCGAGAGTGATAGGATACGTATCACCAGTTTTTGTTTTATCTTTAACATACGTATTAAAGTCTGTGTAATTCCAAACTCTTGCTGGGAAGGTGATGTCTTGAAATGTTGAACCACTATCAGAGCTATATTTAATTAATTGGTTGTTATATCCAGTGTTAACATTGAACCATGTGAATGACATGTTGATAACTCGATTAAGTCCAACAACATATTGTTTGTTGCTATCTAAAATAATGGGTCTTGGGAATCTTGTCATGAAATCCTCAGGCTTGTTGTTCCCTTGATTCTTGACGCTAAAAGATGATAAAACTATCTCTCGTTACATTTATATAATACCCTTAGATTAAATTTTGAAGTATTGATTATATAATTTATTATATTGTGATTTGTTGATTGTCGCTGTCTTAAGTAATATGTCCAAAATAGCGACTCCTGTGTTACGCATCTCAATACTTGTATTACCTGCCAGTATTTCACCAACAATCAATTCCAATTTTTTTGCAAGCTGCTTTACGTTATTATAAAACATAATATTTCCACCTTTCTGTTTTCTTCCTCGAATTCCAGAACCTTTTATTGTCTTCAGTTTACTGTCATAATGTTGAATGTATTGATTTAAAGTACCTCTTGCTGTGTCTATTTGTTTGTTTCTCATCTGCCTCTCAGCTTCTGATATATCTCCTTTGTTGAAATCTTTTGTGACCGCTGCTTTCAATCCATTTAGTTGTTTCCTTATTGTTTTAGCATCCTTTATGATTTTATTAAGATAGGTCTTAGTCTTTTTTGGTGTCATTTCTGGTTCATTTAACCTCATTTTCACATCATCATAATTCGGAAGTTTAAGATCATCCAAATATTTATTCATGAGGTCTGCTTCTTCAAGTGCATAATCAACACCTTCATCTTCATCGTATTGTGGTGGCAAATCATCAGGTTGCTCAGGAAAATACTGTGGATCGACATACAACTCCTTTTTGCCTTCTAATACATCTTTCATGGATTGTTCATACGTTGGTGGTACTGGAACAATTTGTTTTTCTTGATTTGTGGAACATAATCACCAAAATTAATCAGACCCTCGACGTCCATGTCTTCAAATGGATCAACTTCTGGTGCATAGTCAATATCAACTTCCCCTTTCTTTACTGGTCTTTTTTTCCTTATTGGCAGCCTCGAATTTATGTTACTATCAATAACATCATCTAATTTGCTTGTCACAGGTTTGAATACTCTTGCCAATGATTCTTGACTTGTCTGCTGACCAATTTTGTGTTTTGTAATCATATCACGGACTGTATTTATCTTATCACCTAATTCTGATTTTCTCTTTGCAAGTTCTTTCCACTTAAGTAAACTCATTATACTATTAAGTTATATAAATTTTTTCACATCAAAATATGACATATATATAAAAAAACAATGTTTTGCATCGTGTATTGCACCGTGTTGAATAATATACCTATATAATATAATGAAAATACCAAATTATGACACCAAAGACGATGTGGTCTCGAACTATAAACAGTTGTATGATTTCATGCCTGATAAATCACTTAGGATGCTATTATGTGGTCCAAGTGGATCTGGAAAAACAAACAGTTTGATGCATATGATATATAATTTGTTGTACTTTGACAAAATATACCTGTATGCAAAAAACTTGGAGCAGTCCAAGTATCAAAATCTTTTGAATGTGTTCCAGCCAATAAGTAATGAGGTTGGCTATCATGTCATTGAAGCAAGTAATGATCAAATACTTCCTGTATCTGAATTAACAGATAATGGTCAGAAACTGGTAATATTCGACGATTTTGTTTGTGATAATAACCAGAAACCACTGATTGACTATTTCATTCGAGGAAGACATAAGAATTGCAGTGTGATTTATCTGAGTCAGAGCTACTACAAGACACCAAAAGACATTCGACTTAACTGCTTACATTTCTGCATTTATGATTTCCCAAGTGCAAACGAAAGGAGTTTGAAAATTCACAACCAAGAACTTCAATGAAAAATATAATATAAATTAATAGTATATGAGTTATTCAAATGGACTGTTACCATCCCAATCATTAATGACAAGTCCACAACGTGGATTACCAGGTGTTGGTTTTAAATTAACTGATGATGGGAATTATGATATCGAAAACAAAAATTGACTAACGTAGCAGCACCAACTGCAAATAATGATACAGCTACAAAGGGGTATGTTGATACACAGGTTGCAGGTATTGATGTTTCGCCATTTCTTAAAAAAGATGGAAGTGTTGTAATGACTGGCAATCAGAATTTTGGGGGGTTATTATTACAATTCATGGTATTGGAACTAACTCGGGAGATCTTGTGAATAAATCTTATATTGACACTAATCTCGCATCTAAAAGCAGTATCGGTCAAACTCTACTTCGAGATGGAACACAAGAAATGACTGCTAATTTAGATCTCGGAGGTAACAAATTGATCAACTGTGCAACACAGACAGAAAATTCTGATAGTGCAAACAAATCATATGTTGATGACCTTGTTTTTTCAGCATCAGGTTCTCAACGTAACCCGTTCGCATTTTTGCTAAAGGACAAATCTAAATCTTCCGCGGTTCAAAATGTAGAAAACCTTCAAATTGAGAATTTTGACAAATCACCTTAACACATAAACAAGTCCTCATTGTCTTTTTTCATTAAACAAAGTGGCAACTTTACATCCAAAATTCGTTTTAATGTGACATCTTTGAGTAATGACGGTACACATTTGTTACTGAGTTTTTCCCACCCTCTGACCCTCGAAATGCAACAGTCGGATTATTCCTTGCGACTATAAACATGCGCGACGTGGGACAGTCATTTCAAAAACCTTTTCCTAAAACTCCGCACGTTGATGGTTACGTGAAAAAACTTTTCCAGATAGAAAAAACCAGTGGTGGGCAAGCATTAATTGAGGTTGAGCTAAGTAGCACAGCTGCTACACCTAATACTAAAACACATTTAATTGTTTATGGAGCCTTTGGCTTTCATACCAATTTGTCTTACTTTGTCCATGACCTAGCTTATGAAATTGAAAACAGCAATGTTGCATTTGGTGGTAATGTTGACATGAAATTAAACAAAATCCTCAACCTGCAGGATAACCCCTCAAACCCACAAGACGCTGTAAACAAAAGTTATGTTGATAATCAGGTTTCGCTAAAATTAAACGCAACAGCACAAACGACTCTTAACATGGCTAACCACAAAATAACAGATGTTGGGGCTCCGGCCGCCGACAAAGATGTTGCCAACAAAATTTATGTTGACCAGGCCCCTTTTCTCAAACTTGCTGGGGGTCAAATGGCAGGTGACATTGACATGTACAACAACACGCTCGCAAACTTAAGACCCTGTGGCTCCAACTAGTGGGGCAACCAAAAGATATGTTGACGTAACCCATATGGAAGCTTCAGGAACAGGCAAGCAAGAAAACCCTTTTAAATATATCATGGAAGACGTCAACGAATCTTCTTCTGAAAATAATATTAGAGAGGTCAAAATCACCAACTTTACAACCTCCCCTCACCAAATAAACAAAAACGCGTGCAAATTTACGCTTATTGATTACAAAGATGGAACCGAACAGTACCGTAGCAGAATTAGTTTCAACCTTTTCAGACTCCCAATTGGTTTTTTTACCCTTGTTGTGGAGTTTTTCCCTCTGGAGATGCGAAATGTAAGCGTGTATGCAACTGCGGACACACTGTCATTTGGTGCACAAACCTCAAAAACATTTCAAGCGACTTCAACCATTGCTGCATATGTCAAAACGATACTTCACTTTCAAAAACGACAAGCCGGACAGCGAGAATATATTTACCTTCATTTGCATGGAAAAACCGCTACCTCCGACCCCACTGCGCGTATGGTTCTTTATGGGGTAAATGGAACAGTGTCAAAAGTTCCCTCAACTGTATTTGAACAGCTCGTGGTACGCGCGCAAACGCTTATGATATTTTTCCTTCATTTTAGACACCTCATGGGTTGTTTTTCTCTAAATTTCTAAGTTACAGAGTTTTCATTGTGTCAGGCAATTTTACAAATTTGTCGATTGATATATATATTCTTTTTGTTAGATCCCCTAACAGTTATTTGTGGAGTCGAATACAAGATGCTTTCCAAAATGGAAGAGCTGGACAATGGTTAAATTCAACGGGCGATTTTTCCCGATTTCCGCTCCACAATAGCTCCCAAAATTTTCTGTGGTCAATGGATATACCCGGGGGGGGGGGGGGGTTAAAATAATAATTCAGGGGGAGTTCCTTCCTCGCGAAGGATAAAAAATACATTTGTCTCTTTTGTTTGAAGTGAAGTTGGATTGAAATTGACGCATAATTATCCAAACAATATATATGAAAGAACGAAAGAATATTTTTGACTGGAACCACATTTCAGACAAACTGTCAAGAGAACAAGTAAATGAATTGAAAAGTTACTATGAAACATATCACAGAAAGTGTTGGGCATTCAAAAAAGCTTTGAAGCGATTTAAAAAAATAAAGTTACTTGGTAATTCTCTTTCGGTAATTTTTGCATCTGGAGGTTTGGCGGCTTCTGTTGCTACAGGAGGTGTAGCTCTTGTTGCCATTTCAACTTCAGCTGTTTTAATTCAAGGATGGATGAAACATAAAAATCTTGATCTCAAGATACAACAATGTGTGTATGCATTTCAAACGTACCAACATCTGTTGAATTCCATTAAAAATATGTTAAGATCTGGAGATTACGATTCAAATCATTTACAAATAACAATGACCCAAACTGACAATTTTATCTGTGATAACAGTCCAATAGTTGACAAGTTTTTAACAAAATACAACAAATTTTTTACTTCTGAAGAATAGATTCAATTTTATCACCAATCAATAACATTATTTGATCCCAGACATACTCATAATTTTTTTATAGTATTCTTAGCTCTCGTCATTTTAATCTGTTTATGTGGAATATTCATCATTATGAACAACTTCTTGATAATGAATTTAATACTTATCATCCTTTTACGCTTTTTATCAATTTGTGGAAACACATTTTTAATCTCATTAAATACAACACAAATTTTGTAAATATTGTCTCCATTTATTTGACTTTTGGAAATGTTATATATGACATTTTCAATATGGTATTTTTGATGATATATTTCATAAAAATTAACATAATCAGTCACATATTCGTAAAAAAAACTGTTCCACAATTTTTACAAACAATCATTTTATTTTCACTTCGATTTTTGGTTTATCACAACAATTTTCTAATTTTAACAGTCGGTTTATCAATTATTTTATATCAAAATGGACATTCAACGTAATTCTCTTCAATTAAATAAGAGTGTATTTCTTGATTACAAGTCATATATATATCATATTGATATTTTATTTTTATGTACTTCAACATGACGTCACGCATAGGGGTCAAACGCATTTTAAAAAATATATAGATTTCCAAAAATTGGTTAGCCATCAAATGGAAAAGTAGACTAAGGTTGGGTTGGTTTGAGATTATAAAAATGATCTGGAACCCCCAAGTACTATACTACTCCCATTATATAATGGCCGCAGCACAATTTGCTGACGAAGTGCTTGCCCAGTTTTACGAATATGACCCCGTTGAAGTCCTGAATTTTTTTTAAGGCTTCTTTTCGCAATTACATAAATTGCATTCACAACTGCGAGGATCATTCTTCATTTGATTTCATTTCCGCAGTTCATATATGATTCATTTCATATATCATTCACACTTAAAAAAACATTTTGGCAATATATACGCCATGCCAAATGAGGATGTGATGCCGTTTGCTGCTGAGGCATCTGTTCCACCCGAAAGTATTGCAGAACAGCAGTATACGCCACTTTATCCCAGTCTTCCCAATGCTGAAACTTTCAGGCTGACTGAGCTCAGCAAAATTGAAAAACAGATTTCTGATGAGGCGGAGGACTACAGAGTTGTGCTAAAAAAATACAAAAAGGCTCAAAAAGCATGCAGCTATGCTGTTGCCGGTCTTGGCGTTGCAACAACAGCTCTGTCTTCTGGAGCTGTCGCCTCTGCACTGACTGGCGTTGGGATTGTGGTCAGTGTTCCTCTCGGTGTTGTGGGGGGTGTTTGCGGTGCGGTTTCTACCGTTTTGACTAGTAGTGTCAACAAACGGCTTGAAAGGAAAGTTAACAAACACAACAGACTGAGTGCTTTGGCCGTTGCAAAGCATGACACAATAAATGCTTTTGTTTCAAAGGCACTCGATGATAATCGGGTCATGGATATTGAGTTCAAACATGCGATGGGTGAAATTAAAAGCTATAACCAAAGAAATGAGGGTTTGCGTGCAAAATTCGCAAAAAAAAAACAGCCAGCGCCAGCGCCACCAGACCTTAAAAAAAAAATAAGAGAAGAGGTTTACGAAGAGTTGATAAAAAAAACTCGGAGCGAGCGTAGCTTTGAACTGAAATTTGAGGGAAAAAACGTAAAATTCCATATAAGTTTCTTGAAAACCCCAAATTAAACAAATGTCTAATGTAAATATTATAGGGCAGAATGATTGCTCTGTTCCATGCTATTAGCTGTTTTTTCATTGAACTTTCAACGCCTGTTTGGCAAAGGGAGGTCAAACAATTAACCTTTGAATTTGTTGAAGCGATGAAGGATGTGGAAAAAAAAAACAATGACTGCGGCATAATTGTTTACATTCCTGAAGGCTAACATTCCTTTGGGCTTGAAAAAAGTTAAGCCCAAAGGAATGTTCATTGAAACAAAAGCCTTTTTTTGGCTCCAAAAAAGTTGTGATGTAATTCGATGACTAATTCAAAGGGAAACCCCCAAAAACGTTCCTGTCAATTTACTTAATTCTTTTAATTAAATTTTTTTTACTAAAGTATTAATTAATCGTTTTGTCCTTCTTTTTTTTTATTTTATCAACATCTGCACGACGACCAAAAACATTACGAGCTAAAGGATCATAAAAACCATATTTTTTAAATTTTTCAAATATTTCTTGTTCTTTTTTTATTTTTTCCCAAAATTGTTCTGTTTTCATTTCTTCAACCAATGGAAAAATATTTTTGTAAACATCTAAAAAACTTGTAATTACAAATAACGAAAAACCGCCAATAAATAAAACCCAATGCAAAAATGACATTTCCGCAACAGCATCATAATAATCACTGTCCATCGCTGGGATATAAATGTGCGCATTTTTTCAATTAACAGCATTTCAAAAATTCTTCTTCATAGTCTTCGGGGCAAAACCAAGGCAGTTCAGTGATATAGTTCAGTGATATTTTTCCTTCATTTTAGACACCTCATGGGTTGTTTTTCTCTAAATTTCTAAGTTACAGAGTTTTCATTGTGTCAGGCAATTTTACAAATTTGTCGATTGATATATATATTCTTTTTGTTAGATCCCCTAACAGTTATTTGTGGAGTCGAATACAAGATGCTTTCCAAAATGGAAGAGCTGGACAATGGTTAAATTCAACGGGCGATTTTTCCCGATTTCCGCTCCACAATAGCTCCCAAAATTTTCTGTGGTCAATGGATATACCCCGGGGGGGGGGGGGGGGGGTTAAAATAATAATTCAGGGGGAGTTCCTTCCTCGCGAAGGATAAAAAATACATTTGTCTCTTTTGTTTGAAGTGAAGTTGGATTGAAATTGACGCATAATTATCCAAACAATATATATGAAAGAACGAAAGAATATTTTTGGCTGGAACCACATTTCAGACAAACTGTCAAGAGAACAAGTAAATGAATTGAAAAGTTACTATGAAACATATCACAGAAAGTGTTGGGCATTCAAAAAAGCTTTGAAGCGATTTAAAAAAATAAAGTTACTTGGTAATTCTCTTTCGGTAATTTTTGCATCTGGAGGTTTGGCGGCTTCTGTTGCTACAGGAGGTGTAGCTCTTGTTGCCATTTCAACTTCAGCTGTTTTAATTCAAGGATGGATGAAACATAAAAATCTTGATCTCAAGATACAACAATGTGTGTATGCATTTCAAACGTACCAACATCTGTTGAATTCCATTAAAAATATGTTAAGATCTGGAGATTACGATTCAAATCATTTACAAATAACAATGACCCAAACTGACAATTTTATCTGTGATAACAGTCCAATAGTTGACAAGTTTTTAACAAAATACAACAAATTTTTTACTTCTGAAGAATAGATTCAATTTTATCACCAATCAATAACATTATTTGATCCCAGACATACTCATAATTTTTTTATAGTATTCTTAGCTCTCGTCGTTTTAATCTGTTTATGTGGAATATTCATCATTATGAACAACTTCTTGATAATGAATTTAATACTTATCATCCTTTTACGCTTTTTATCAATTTGTGGAAACACATTTTTAATCTCATTAAATACAACACAAATTTTGTAAATATTGTCTCCATTTATTTGACTTTTGGAAATGTTATATATGACATTTTCAATATGGTATTTTTGATGATATATTTCATAAAAATTAACATAATCAGTCACATATTCGTAAAAAAAACTGTTCCACAATTTTTACAAACAATCATTTTATTTTCACTTCGATTTTTGGTTTATCACAACAATTTTCTAATTTTAACAGTCGGTTTATCAATTATTTTATATCAAAATGGACATTCAACGTAATTCTCTTCAATTAAATAAGAGTGTATTTCTTGATTACAAGTCATATATATGTGACCTCTCACGCGAAAACGTTAACAAACGAGTTCCCGTTTAGAACGGAATCCGTTCACCAGTCGTTTCTTACCCGTTCGAACGGCTTGGGTCATCCGTACAAACGACTTGGGTAGCCGTTCAAAAAAAGTTTCCATCCGTTCTCACGGCTTGGGTACCCGTGCAGAAAACATCTGCACTCGTTTGAACGCCTTCGATCAGCCGTTCATAAAAATCCTCCATCCGTTCGAAGTAGAGGACGTCCGTAGAACCCGCGATTTTTGTTTGTCGTGACACCACAAATTCACGCTTGTCGACACTTGCAAAATAAGCTTGTAAAGAAATTACTCATCAATAAACGGCGCATCATAAGCACTTTTGTAACCGAAATTCAGCGTGTAAGGACAGTATTTTGCTGTTTCAGTCCTCTCTGTGCACCCTGTGGGACCAGAGATATCACTGTAACATAAATAAAACACGCTGGTTAGGATTGAATTCATTGTTTCATTTGTCAGACTTTATGTCACCGGTTGTTTTTGTGCCATGCAAAAAGCCATAGAGAACAAAAACAAAACATTGAGCACTCTTTAGTGTCCTTCAAGTTTTGTTCCTCGGAAACTGTGGAGCGTTGAACTGCGCTGCAACATGAGTTGAAAATGAAGGGAGCGGGTGAGGTTATTTCATATCTGAAGATGCCGACGTGAGAATGTGGCGACAAGATTACCAAACCCAGACAGAAACGCGTGACGGACAAGTTTTCTGCTTTAAAAAAAAACGTTGCTATTATTAAAACACTGTTCTGTATTCAATCACACGGGATTATAACAGAGAAAAAAAGAAAAGACTGAATCACTGTAAACTCAATGATGCGGCTAAAAAAACTCACAAGTTGGCGGTTCACGCCACTGATCTGACTGATAAAGTTTCAAAGCCCGTCAGCAACACATGTGACAGCGCATGACGGACAAGTTTTCTGCTTAAAAAAATCCTTGCTTTTATTCAAAAACCGTTCTATATTTAATCACGCACGATTATAAGGGAGAAAAAAAAAGAAAAGACTGAATCATTGTAAAGTCAATGATGCGCTAAAAAACTCACAAGTTGGCGGTTCTCGCCACTCATGTGCAATTGTTGTTGAATGAAAATTAATATGCATGTTCGTGTATAAACGTTCGCATCGCAGGCAGATCAATGATCATTTTAATGTTATGAATTGTTTTAGGAGCTTTTTCGATTTTTTTCTTCCTTTTGATATGAAAGAAAAGTTGTTAAGAGGTGCAGAACCACAAAACTGAATTCTAAACTTTATAAATTACAGACAGGAATTAATTTTATCTCTCTCCAACTACAAAGAGGCGGATCATGTTGTCATTTTCAGTCAACGCAGTCAATTATCGAAATATTTGTGTTCCCGAAAAGAAAAGATTATAACTTGCGTTCGATTTGTATTCTTGCAGTAATTTTGGTCTCTATTCATTCTGCTTTAACGAAAATGTTCACAGGACATGAATTTTTTTTTTCGTGGCTGTTGTTGCGTTATCTGTCACATGTTCCGAACTCGTATGCAAATTTTTAGTGAGTGATAAAAAGGTGCCGAATGACCTTTGTGGTTTCGTTTGGATTCGCAAAGTTTAGATCAGTTTAATTAGCTGAATTTGTTTTAGATCCTAGTTCAGAACGTTTGTTTTGTTTACCATTTGGCTACTTTCCGTGTGTAATCGTGGGTTACCTATTCGTTTGCTATTAAAACCGTTCACACTTATTTTTGGATGTTGTGAGGTGATCAATTCGCTTGGCATTTTACATAGCTGTGGTTACGAGTTCACCGACGTTCGTTCAAAACAAGTTTTTGTATTTGGGGTGGCGAATGGTTCTTCAACTGAATAAGTGTCTCGCAGAATTTTTGTCAAATTTCACAGGTCTTGGAGTCTCGAATCTTTTCACTTTGTCGTCTTGGAGTGTCGATTTCTTTTGCAAAGCTGGGAAAGTCTCGGGCTCGCAGGAAATATATTAGTCTCAATGTCTCGCAAAGTCTCGGATATAATTATTTTTCATTCACCTTCCCTTGTATTGGGTCTTCAGTCAGTCACCGGTTCTCGGCTATGCGTTCGAAGTTTTCCGTTCATGGTCATCTAAATTCGCAATGTTTACGTGAGCTGCTTACTCGTTAATGACCTCCCACCAATATATTTTCAACAAGCCGTCTGGGCGTTCATAGCTACTCGTTCGAAATTTTCAATGAGCCGTTCAGTCGTTCATGACCATCCGTGCGAAATTTTTAATCAGCCGTTCAGGGTTCATAGCAACTCGTTTGAAATTTTCAATGAGCCGTTCACAGTTCAGTATCGTGCATTTCAAACGGGTTGATGACTCGTTTCTTACCCGTTCAGTAGCCGTGCGTTTCACCCGTGCACGGAACCCGTTTGTTAACGTTTTCGCGTGAGAGGTCACATATATCATATTGATATTTTATTTTTATGTACTTCAACATGACGTCACGCATAGGGGTCAAACGCATTTTAAAAAATATATAGATTTCCAAAAATTGGTTAGCCATCACATGGAAAAGTAGACTAAGGTTGGGTTGGTTTGAGATTATAAAAATGATCTGGAACCCCCAAGTACTATACTACTCCCATTATATAATGGCCGCAGCACAATTTGCTGACGAAGTGCTTGCCGAGTTTTACGAATATGACCCCGTTGAAGTCCTGAATTTTTTTAAGGCTTCTTTTCGCAATTACATAAATTGCATTCACAACTGCGAGGATCATTCTTCATTTGATTTCATTTCCGCAGTTCATATATGATTCATTTCATATATCATTCACACTTAAAAAAACATTTTGGCAATATATACGCCATGCCAAATGAGGATGTGATGCCGTTTGCTGCTGAGGCATCTGCTCCACCCGAAAGTATTGCAGAACAGCAGTATACGCCACTTTATCCCAGTCTTCCCAATGCTGAAACTTTCAGGCTGACTGAGCTCAGCAAAATTGAAAAACAGATTTCTGATGAGGCGGAGGACTACAGAGTTGTGCTAAAAAAAATACAAAAAGGCTCAAAAAGCATGCAGCTATGCTGTTGCCGGTCTTGGCGTTGCAACAACAGCTCTGTCTTCTGGAGCTGTCGCCTCTGCACTGACTGGCGTTGGGATTGTGGTCAGTGTTCCTCTCGGTGTTGTGGGGGGTGTTTGCGGTGCGGTTTCTACCGTTTTGACTAGTAGTGTCAACAAACGGCTTGAAAGGAAAGTTAACAAACACAACAGACTGAGTGCTTTGGCCGTTGCAAAGCATGACACAATAAATGCTTTTGTTTCAAAGGCACTCGATGATAATCGGGTCACGGATATTGAGTTCAAACATGCGATGGGTGAAATTAAAAGCTATAACCAAAGAAATGAGGGTTTGCGTGCAAAATTCGCAAAAAAAAAACAGCCAGCGCCAGCGCCACCAGACCTTAAAAAAAAAATAAGAGAAGAGGTTTACGAAGAGTTGATAAAAAAAACTCGGAGCGAGCGTAGCTTTGAACTGAAATTTGAGGGAAAAAACGTAAAATTCCATATAAGTTTCTTGAAAACCCCAAATTAAACAAATGTCTAATGTAAATATTATAGGGCAGAATGATTGCTCTGTTCCATGCTATTAGCTGTTTTTTCATTGAACTTTCAACGCCTGTTTGGCAAAGGGAGGTCAAACAATTAACCTTTGAATTTGTTGAAGCGATGAAGGATGTGGAAAAAAAAAACAATGACTGCGGCATAATTGTTTACATTCCTGAAGGCTAACATTCCTTTGGGCTTGAAAAAAGTTAAGCCCAAAGGAATGTTCATTGAAACAAAAGCCTTTTTTTGGCTCCAAAAAAGTTGTGATGTAATTCGATGACTAATTCAAAGGGAAACCCCCAAAAACGTTCCTGTCAATTTACTTAATTCTTTTAATTAAATTTTTTTTACTAAAGTATTAATTAATCGTTTTGTCCTTCTTTTTTTATTATTTTATCAACATCTGCACGACGACCAAAAACATTACGAGCTAAAGGATCATAAAAACCATATTTTTTAAATTTTTCAAATATTTCTTGTTCTTTTTTTATTTTTTCCCAAAATTGTTCTGTTTTCATTTCTTCAACCAATGGAAAAATATTTTTGTAAACATCTAAAAAACTTGTAATTACAAATAACGAAAAACCGCCAATAAATAAAACCCAATGCAAAAATGACATTTCCGCAACAGCATCATAATAATCACTGTCCATCACTGGGATATAAATGTGCGCATTTTTTCAATTAACAGCATTTCAAAAATTCTTCTTCATAGTCTTCGGGGCAAAACCAAGGCAGTTCAATATAGTGTTTTTTGTCCCCTCGTTTGGGGCATAAGTAACAAAGCTTAAGGCAAAGATTAAGGTAAATATTTTGAATACACTAATCTTGTGATTCGGTTTTTTCTGTCACACACGGGGGCATTGGAGATAACTTCATTAATCTCACCCCACCCCATTTCTTTCCTTGCTTCTATTTTTTTTCAAAATGTTTTCATGAAGCAAGTAATTGTTTATTATCTCTGGCGAAATTACAAAATCATCATTTTCAGCGGCAGAACAAAAGTCTTCTGGAAGAAAACAACATTTGCACATATTGTTTATATATTCCAATTCTTCGCATGCTTGTTCCAGCTCTTCTTCTTCCCTCTTTTTTTGCTCCTCTTCTGTCTCAGAATCATCGTCTTCCCAATAGTTAATTTCATTATTCATAAATTTTTTAAATTCATTATATTCAGCTAAAGAGGAAAAATTCGTTTCTTTGCAATCATTTTCAATGTAACTAACAGGAGTTAAAGAAAACAAATCATCGAAAAAAGTAATTTTTGACTCTTTATTGCAAGCCATAACTTGGGCGGGCGCCCCGGGGTTTCCCCCGCCTCAGGGTTTACCCCCGCAGCCTCGTCATATTCGTAAAACTCGGCAAGCACTTCGTCAGCAAATTGTGCTGCGGCCATTATATAATGGGTGAACTTTTCTTCAATAGGCTGGACGTGGTGGGACAAATTGCATTGTTTTGTAAGCAAAACAGGTTCAAACCTGTTAAACAGGTTTGCTAACACACACATGTTAAATGGGAATTCTGGGAGCAGCGAAACACAACAAAATGCATATCAAACAGAGCCGAGGAGCAAAGTGACGAGGCTCTGTTTGATATGCATTTTGTTGTGTGAAGCTGTCCCAGAACCCCCATTTAACATGTGTGTGATAGTCCCCAGTTAAAGTGCCTATAACCCCCAAAACCTTTTTTTGTTCAATTAAATCTTTTTATGGAACTGAGAAAAATGCTGCAAAAATTTTTGAATTCAGTTAAAACCCAATTTTTCTATGAATTTTTAAAGTGGCGCCATTTAATGCACGACCAAGCAAATTGGAGAATGGGACTAGTGACTTCATTCCAGGAGATTGATCTCGCGTCGCTTTGGTTAATATACTGTATGGCATCAAGCGTTTTCAGGGTTTAGTATATTGGCGAAAGAACTTTTGCTTGAATAAAAAATATGGGATTATCAAATATATTCATAACGTCGTCCACCAATGCTGGCTTTCACTCTTGCTTGGATTCCGAAGCCACAGAAACAGATGCCGAGTGCAGCTTGCATCAAGCGTTTTCAGGGTTTAGTATATTGGCGAAAGAACTTTTGCTTGAATAAAAAATATGGGATTATCAAATATATTCATAACGTCGTCCACCAATGCTGGCTTTCACTCTTGCTTGGATTCCGAAGCCACAGAAACAGATGCCGAGTGCAGCTTGGAAGTCAAGGGTTCATCAAATGCGAGCAAACAAGAAACCTCAGATGACGAGGAACCAGGAGATGTCTATGCCAATGAGGCGATAGCAGACGAGGAATGGCTGGCTCACAATGAAGCAGAAAAGAAAATGGTGGAAAAACTTGAAATGAAATTGCAAAAGAGACATCTCCATCTACATTACATCTACATTAAAATGCATCAGTAAAGTCGTTAGACATCACACCAACGTTAAAAATATTACAAAAAGATTAAGACAACAACATTAAAAATAATATCTACAAGTTTAAAATTGCTCGATAAAATACTTGGAAATCTTAGTCTTAACAACGTCCTTTGGAAGTTTGTTCCATATCCTGAGGGTGCGTGGAAAGAAGGAATAAAAATATACATCCTTTGTGGCATTTATATTCAAAAATTTATAATTATGACTAGAGTGGGTTCTGGCCCCGCAAATTTTAGACGAGCACAAGTAACTATTTTTATCAATATCGACGTTGCCATGGCATATTTTATACATTAGATTTAATCTGAGACTAAAGGTTGTAGACGAATACGTTAATTCCTTGTATTTTCTTCAACGTTTTTGCTTGGGCTCAACTCACAAGTGGACACAAGCGGATGACCAGTGCATCTTTCCTCCTCTTAATAAAATGAGGCACAGAGATATTTTAGAGGAATGCACTCTTGAAAACCAGCAATATTTTACAAATACAAAGTGAGTGAAAGACGTGAAAGAAACGTATTCACACACTGTACTGCCGAGTACTTCGTGGGGTCCCAATAAACATGCTTTGATTTTCAAAGTCAACCCAATTTGTTCTTCTCTTGCGTTTCTGCGGGTCAACAGCCCCTTCAAAAGATACTGGGTGCAAAGGTATACCCTAAACTTTGTTTAGCTCGTTGCTACAACCGAAAACAACGCAATTATCTGGCATTCCAAAGCAATAACAGTTCCGAACAAGAAAGCGATCATTGGCCCGTAATAACGTCACAAATTACACTATTCCCAGGAGGCGCCACGCAGCTCTTGGAACAGCTCACAGGATTGGTTGAGAAAACAATAAACAAACAACAGAAACAATGGACCCTAGCCCTGAAATAATGGAGCTGCATGGTAATAAGAACCAATGAAATAAGAGGTTACTGAGAGATGCGTGGCATCTGATTCCCAGACCCTTTTCAACGATTCTGCGGCTCAGTCGTGTTTTCAAAAAGGGCTATTTTCCTGCTCTTTGAAAAGTCATAAAAAATCGCTGTGTTTGTTTCTATATACAAAAATTTAATTGAGCGAAAAAACATTTTTGGGGTTATAGGCACTTTAAGGTGGTACTTTTAGACTCAATTTCCCAGAGGTTCATTTTCCTGTTTCTTTGCCAAAAATGGCAAAATAAACTTCTGGGATGGTTTAATCAATTCAAGATGGTGGCCATGCGAATAAGTGAAAAAAGGGTGAAAGAAAGAAAAACATAGGAGAGAGCTGCTCCGCACTACTGATCGGATCTCTAAAATGTCAAAACATGTCAAAATGTTAATGACTACCCAACTTGTACTTGAAACATTACAACAACAAAAGTAATTTATTGTCCTTTTATTTAGCCTTAAGGTACACTCGAGAACGTGTTAAAACCCCACTGGGTTTTGTCTTATCATCGAAAAAGCATGAACTTATTTTATTTACCCTTACACTTCAAACATTACAAATTGAAAGCTATGGCCGGAAGGATTATAATCACGTTCACTGAATGAGTCAACAAACTTCGTGAGAATGACCTTTGTTGATCGTCAAGTTTATCTTTTGTAAGCATGCTTTTAGCACAGTTAACGCAAATTGCAAATCCATAGTCACGAGCTTTCTCATGGTTTAAACCAAGATGAGTCATTACAACATATTTGTTGCCACGCGCAATACAATTACTCATCCATCCTGGACCAGTGTAAAATTTTGAAATGAACAACTTATCAGATCTTTCTTTCTTAAAATCATAATTGATCACTCTTTGAATACCCCTTCCTAGCATCTTTCTTCCTTTTCGAGTCACAGAGTAAAAACGTTCTTGATTTCCACATTTACGTTTTCGGGAAAGGTCTTCCCTTTGGTTCTTCTATCATGACAATTTCTTTCTGAATAAGAAAATCAATCATTGCGGAAGCATACTCCTTACTTAGCATGAAAGGGTTTTTTGTATGTCCGTTATTTATCCGATTAAGTGGATGTGACAAACGTGTTGGAGTCATGCCTTCATAATGTTGTGACTTTTTCTAGCTTCTATTGAGAAGCATAATTACTTCTGGAAATCTAATTTCCATGGACTTTAGGGTCAACCTCATGTGAGGAGCAACATGGATAGTATTACGTACGAGAACTACCTCTACAGTCTATGGCATTTAGCGTTAAATAAGGACTGTATTGGACGGCAAATTTTGCCCAGGTTACTAGTTTTGCTTGGCGCTCGAAGGGCGTGTAGTCCAGTATGAAACAAGTATCTTTGACGAACATTGATGAACTTTGTTTTTGTACAAAGCATCTTCAAACCAGGCACCAAGATGTCACCATCCCACCAGACAACGCTGGACTTGAACGTCTGTCATAAAGAAGCACCATCTTGCCGAGGAAGGTATCCCTTAGCCTTCAAAGTATTCATAATAGAGTTCGGAAGATCTGTTGATTCTTCAGTTCTCATTCTTTTGTGAGAGAGCGTGGGTGTCTTTGGGCGCAGTTCTTCTGGCACTTTGAGCAGCAACGAATCCACTTTATCAATTAGTAGTATACAGAATGAGCGTTCCCTAACTGGTGGATCATGCGGATCTGCGGATTCACATGGCGAGTGACATATGGAGAGTGCAAGATGTAAATAATGAAGCCATAACAAAACACAAGTGTTGTGTTGCTCGTGTACCCAAGTTTAAACAGCCTGGTGGCATGGGATAGACCAGGTATTTCGCCATAAACTCGATGTGATACAAAGGAATAGATTTGTTACGCTTGAATATGTACAATGTATGCGCCAATGTTAATTATAACCATAGTCATTCCGTTGTACCTCTTTAATAAGTGAATTGAATAACTCAAAGGAATAGTACCATGTTATTTTTCAATAAGGGAAACAGTACGGTACTTTGAATAGAATGGAGTTAGTATTCCAACTTAGGATGGACAAGTGCAGCTTTATAAAGTTCTCTCTATTGAACATCAAAGTCAATAACATTTCGGCCAGATTATGGATATTAAACTCTTTACCTTTAAAGCAGATCTGGTATGAAGTTTTATTTTTACTTTGACCTATACATGTCAACATGTGTCATAGTCTTTGCACACTTTTGCCGGCCAGGCCACTCCTACCCCACAATTGTATTGTCGCATCAAGTTAGTGTTCGATAGAATTACATGTATTGGTGAAAGTCTGATAGACTGAAATAATATTGAAGGGATTCCTTTTTTGCTATTCACCAATTATATATTTATCTATATAGGTTAAAAAAAACCAGAGTTTTGTTATTTATTTTTTCCGTCCCCTCCCATCCCATAACACAACAAACAAAGCAATTAACATAGTCACATTCAGTGTAATTCAAGACAGCAGGCAAAGTGAATGCAACGTTTTACCACAACACAGGATTTCTATTGCATGCAGTCATTAAAGGTAGTTAAGACCCATTGTTTAGAAGGCCAGTAAAAGAATCTGAACGGTAAAAAAATATCTTTTCGCCAATTTTTAGAGTTATGCAAATGAGCTTTGACACCAATGATAATTATGTAAACACGTCAATTTTGAGTTCTTGGTGTGTGGAAGCTAAAGTGATACCCGCTGGTTTCAAGCAAAACACCTTTTTTTTCTTTTCTTTTTTTTTTTTAATTCAGTAAGCAAACAAGAGTACAACAGCAATTACAAAAAAAAAATGCCTGAATGCTTACATTAACATAGAGGGCTATAAATATACAGAAAGTGACACGGTTCATTACTTACTTACACTTACACTTACTTGCTAACTTACTTACTTACTTACTTACTTACTTACACTATACGTACAATTAGATATTACGTATCCTAAAAAACCTACCTGAACAAACAAAAAAACTATTGAGGCACAGAGCCAGAGGTCAACGCCCATTTTCTATTAAATTTATCCATAGTATTGTTTTTAATACATATATTTTTTTCTGTCTCATATTTAATTTTAACCTTAAGCTTGAAACCGGTTATGTTTGGAAGCATTTCAGCCCTTCTACAATCCCAAAGATATGCTTTAGCAATCAGTAACAAATAATTAAGTAAGGGACACTTTGAAATTATTATTCTTATCAGTACATCTTGAAGAGTAAGATGAACGAATTCTTTTGTTAAAGAATAGTAATAGGATTCGAAGTGTTTCCAGAAAAGTTGGGAGTGCACGCATTGGAAGAAGAAATGAGATAGCGTTTCTGGTTCTGATTCACAGAAAAAACATTTATCATCCACAGTGTAACCTATCTTGTATAGTTTGGTATTAGTGTATAATATAGAATTAACAATCTTGTACTGGAAAGCTTTAATGTATGGTTCGAAGGCTATGTTATGAGGAAGGATGAAAAACTTTTTCAATTGATCATCGGTTAAGTTAAAATCATGTGTAAGAAGTCGTGAATTATTTGGAAACTGAGCTTTTCTGCTTTTAATGAGTAAGTAGTAATCTTTCGATTTCTTTTTCAGCACATCGAAATCATTGTTATCAATTCTAAATGGGAGAGAGATAATTGAAGAAGTGCAATTATTTGGTGTTTTTAAATGGGAAGGTACGGAGTGTCGAAGTCCTGCCCAAATTAAAAAATTTGTTTTACTGATTTTCTTCGAAATAATCTTAAAAGAATCCGTATTGTTTAAATGAAATAAAAGATCATTTACATAGATGATACCGGACTCAAAATAGCTTTTGTAAAAAACTGGCGTATTGTTTATACGTATCTCTTTATTATTCCATACTATATTTTGTCGATCTTTCTCTGTGTCAAATTCCTCTCGAAAGTTGGACCACCATTTTAGTAACTCAGAATAAAATTGAGATGTGATGGGAATGTCTTTGACGTCGTAATTACAGTGAAATAAAAAGAGACCTCCAAACCGATTTAGAAGGTGTTGTAAATAACTTTTCCATGTACCGCCATTTGACCCCAAAATTCTTTTTATCCAGGCTAACCTAAGTGATTGGATCATACTTGCTAAGTCGATCATATTTAATCCTCCATTCTCGTACTTGTTAATTGCGGATAACCTGGTTACTTTATCGGTTCCTTTCGATAAAAATTTAAATAGTAATCGGGTTAGCTCTTGGATGATTTCTTTGGGAATGGGTAACAGCGATGAAATATAAACAAATTTTGGAATAATTAAGGACTTAATTATCGTCACCTTCCCATAGATCGAAAGACGTCTTGAAGACCAGATATTTATAAGTTTTTTAACACTATCTAGTCTTTCTATAAAATTCTTTTCATGTAACAATTTCAATTTGTAAGAATAATGAACACCAAGGGCTTTAATTGGTTCATTAGGCCATTTTATGCCAAAAGGTTTGGCTTTGTTTTCCTTAGAAGATCCAATCCACATGCCTTCAGTTTTGGTAGTATTTATCATAAGACCAGACACTTTCTTAAAGACGTCGAGAAGGTTGAAAAGAGCTTGAGCCGAGTTTATGTCAGACGAAACTGCGGTCATGTCGTCTGCGTATTGAAGTAGCTTTGTTTCTTTATTGCCAATCATAATACCCTTTATCGCTGGACTGTTCCTTATTGCTATTGCTATAGATTCAATTGCTACAACAAATAAATACGGAGACAGCGGATCTCCTTGCCTGACTCCCCGTTCCAGTGTGAAATAATCAGACATGAGACCATTGTTAATCACACAACTTTGTATATTTTTGTAGAATATCTTAACCCATCGAATGAAGTCCGGACCAAAATTAAGGGCCTCTAGACAACTGACGAGAAAGTTCCACTCTAGACTATAGACCGGGGACATTTTCTCGCAGGGTAAAGTCCATTATATCGAAGACTGATCGTACTGTTTCGCCAATATATCGATCTTTAAGATAGCCAGTCTGATTATGGTGAATAATGTTAGGCAAAACGTTTTTAATTCTGGTCGCTATAACTTTTGACATAATTTTTGTATCAACGTTAACAAGAGAAATTGGTCGCCAGTTTTCTAGTAATGATCGATCCTTCCTTTTCTTTTCAATGAGGGTTATGACCGCTTGTTTTTGAGAACGAGACATTTCTCCTATTTCAAAGCATTCATTGACACATTTAGTGAAAGGTTCGCTAATAAGTGACCAGAATTTTTTATAAAATTCCACAGGAATTCCATTACTGCCTGGAGATTTGTTATTATGGAAATTTTCTATTATCGAAGCACATTCATCTGGGGTTATTTTACCCTCACATGATAGTTTTTGTTCTTCTGTGAGTCTAGGAATATCTAAATTACTTAAAAAAGATTCAGCTTTCTCCGTATCATCTGTTCTATTATTTCTACTTGTATATAGATCTTGATAGAAACGTTTTTGCTCAGAAAGTATATTGAAAGGATCATTTTTGATGGAGCCACTAATTTTCAATTTCCGCATGTGCTTTTTAACATAGTTCCTTTTCTCTAAGTTAAGGAAATATTTGCTGCTTCTCTCGCCATGTTCATGCCAGCGAGCCCATGCACGAATCACAATTCCTTGGACTTTTTGTTCGTAAAATAGTTCAAGATTTTCTTTGGCCGAATTAAAAGCATTAACATTCGCATTATTAGGGTCTAAGTCAAAATTCTGTTTTGCTTTGGCGTAATCGTTTTGGAGTTTGTTTTCTTTATCATTCCTTTCCCTCGCTTTACGTTTCAAATGTTGAATTGCGTTAACTCTAATGTTATATTTTATCCAGTTCCAGATATTTCGATTATCTGACAACTCATTACGACCCTCCGCTAGCCACACTGGAATCTTTACTCTAATATCGTTAATATAATCAACATCTTCCAAAAGGGAACAGTTCATTTTCCAATAGCCGGGACCTTTGATATCATTGTCACTGTTACAGAACTCTATAGAGATTGCCGAGTGGTCTGTTTTTATAGCCGGGATTATATCTGTTTCTGTTACTGAATCATGTAAACTGTTAGAAATTAGCCAGTAGTCCAAACGACAAAAGATCCTTGGGGAATTTTGGCTCCACGTAAAGCTTTTTTTTGTTGGATTTTTGATCCTCCAAATGTCCACAAGGTCAAGTTCGTCTTGTAGACTTTCAACAGTCGCAACAACGGATTTCCTCGGTATTAATATACCCCCTTTCTTATCAAGAAGCGGATTTAGAGGGCAGCTTGGAAAAAAGGAAAAGATGAGGTTGATGAATGTCAAAAGAAAATTCTTTACTTGGAGGCATATAGCCGTAGAGAAAATCTGAAATTTGAAGGAATGGCAGAAGGTTCCCAACTCGGTTCGAGATCTGATCCAAGCGAAGACACAGAAGAGGTCCTCGTAGGCTTCCTTGAAAACGTTCTGGGGATTGAAGACGCCAAAAAGATCGAGTTTCAGCGAGTGCACCGATTAGGCAAGCCACAGAATGCCCATGGAGTTGCAGGCTGAACGATTATAGCACGCTTCCTTCGTTTCTCTGACAGGGAACGAGTTTTTAAGCAAGGTGGCAAACTTAAAGGCACCAATTACAGGATGATCGAAGATTTTCCGAAGAAAATACAACAATAAAGAAAAGCCCAGATGGAATGACTAAAAGAGGCAAGGAAACAAGGCAGACGCGCTAATTTTAGTAGATCAGAACCAGATAAACTATACATTGATGGAAAATATGTTACATTGTAAATTTGTGTGTTTTAAGCCTTTTCTCTCTTTTCTTCTTTGCTGGTTACTTAATATTCTCAGCGATTTTTATGGTAATTTCGATGTTGGTCTTTCAGCATGTGACAAATGCTCTTTCCTTTATTTATATCAACAATAGAGTAAATAACTTCCTATGTTTTATTATGATTTTTCAATATGTGACAAAAGTTTTTATTTTTTATGGTAACAAATTACAATAGAACAATTACCTTCTTTTTATAATGCTGCGCTCCATAGTTACCAATTCCATAGTTTACCAATTTTATTAATATTGCGGTGGAGGAGTGAAGGGATAAGCGGCGGTATGAGGCAGTTACACTTGTATCAGGAATTTGAGGTAAGTTCTTTGTTGTGTACGTTCTTTCTGTTACAGTTTTGTAATGTGTTTGTCTTAAGTTGTAAAATTCGTTATCGTTTTCTTTGTGCACTGAGGAGATATGTCACGCCGTTTCCCTGTAATATGTTTATTGTATTTGCACGTGTAGCTTGTGTAAAATGCGTAATTGAACACAGAAGCCCAGATAGCCATGCACATTTCTGCTTTTTATCTTTTGAAGATTCTTCTACAATTCCACTGGCATACGATATTTTAACGTCGGACTAAAAAATGGGTGTCGATACATGTAAGCTAGTCTCGTTAAATGTACGGGGTATTAGTAATTTTCTGAAAAGAAGAGTGATCTTAACGTGGTGTCGAAAGCAAAAGGCAGACTTTATTTTTTTGCAAGAAACTCACTCAAAAAAAGACAGAGATTCAATGGAAAAATGAATGGGGAGGCAAGATCATCATGTCGCATGGAAGCCCAAATTCATGTGGAGTGGCAATTCTGCTTAAAAAAGGTGTTGACTGTGTCATTCACTCCAAAATTTTGGACCCCCCTGGGACCCTATATAATTTTTAAAGCGGAAATTAAAGACAAAATGTATGTATTGATAAATATTTATGCACCAAACAAAGACACAAGTATAGTTAAATTTTTTCACTCGTTGCTGACGACATTGCATAAAGAAAACCTAGATGAAGAAGAAAATATCATTCTAGGAGGAGTTTTCGAAGCAAAACACCAGTTCACTGGATTATAGACTTTGCTCTGATGTGGTTTTTTATTGCGATTTAGACCAAACCAATATGCAAATTAAGGCTCTAGAGAAGGGTGTCCTCTAATCATGCTGGAATGCGCAAGATTTTATTCCATATTTTGTCTGTTAACTAACTGAATACACCTTCTAACTTGTAGCGAATAGAATTCAGTGAGCTAGATTTTTGTAGTGAGAGCGCGCTTGATAAAATATGTGAAATTTACACTTTTGAACGCTATCAGTTTGGGCAGGTGAGCCAAAATTCAATTTGGGCTTGTGGCGGCATAAAAATGAACAATTGGAAAATAATTATAGCATGTTTTAAACATGTGTACCAAACCCTTTTCATGGTCAAAAAATAAAGGAAAACTGTTTTGGTCACCAAGTCGAGAAGACCGCTTTTAGCTGGACTGCCTCTTAAATGAGAAAAGTCCTCGTTACTTGAGCAAGTAAAGAACAAGGCAGCCATCTGTCTTTTGATGAACAATTGCCTAATAATAATAATAATAATAATAATAATAATAATAATCTTTAGTATCCTTTTGACAATTATTATTATTATTATTATTATTATTATTATTATTATTATGCTACACGATCAAATTCATGATGATTTTCCTTGGACAGTTTAGAAAACATGCCTCACTTCACACACAATTCTGCGTAATAAGGCCATATGACGCATTTTATGGATACTTGTTCTGTTTCTTGGTGAACTGTAACATAGAGCAGTAAACTGGTATTACGTCATTGATGAAGGTGAGACTTCTTAACTCAGCAGCGTTTCTGCAGACCATAAGAGGTGGGAAGGCTACAGTTAAAAAGGCTCTCACAATTACTTGTGTGGCTGACACCATGTGTTGATTCCTGGTATATCCGTAACCTTTCTTCAGTGCTCTTTTGTGCTGATGGAAAAGGGAACAACTTCTTAAGATGTGTCGTTAAGTTGGACACACCAAGCTCCTCTGGTCCTATATCTATTACAATAAAGTTCTTCCAACTCCTTGAGGCTAGAAATTTTTGGTTGGAGTAAGATTCAAAGGTAGGAGGAATGTAAATAGGTCCTTCCATCCCTATCGACGTATCCTCAGGTTTTTTAAGGTAGTATCTCGTGGCTGGATATCAGAAACTGGCTGAGATATTGTTTCAGTTTCATCATCTTTCTGGTGATTGGTGCACATGTGGTGTCTGTGAAGAATCAGGATATTGATCTGGCTGAGCGATTGTTTCAGTTTCATCATCTTTCCTTTCTGGTGACTGGTGCACATGTGGTGTCTGTGTAGAATCAGAATGTTGATCCGGCTGAGGGATTGTTTCAGTTTTATCATGTTTCCATTCTGGTGACTGGTGCACATGTGGTGTCTGTGGAGAATCGGGATATAGATCTGGCTGAGATATTGTTTCAGTTTCATCATCTTTCCATTCTCGTGACTGGTGCACATGTGGTGTCTGTGGAGACTCAGGATATTGATCTGGCTGAGGGATTGTTTCAGTTTCATCATCTTTCCATTCTGGTGACTGATGCACATGTGGTGCTTGTGGAGAATCAGGATATTGATCTGGCTGAGGGATTGTTTCAGTTTCATCATCTTTCCATTCTGGTGACTGATGCACATGTGGTGTCTGTGGAGAATCAGGATATTGATCTGGCTGAGGGATTGTTTCAGTTTCATCATCTTTCCTTTATGGTGACTGGTGCACATGTGGTGTCTTTGGAGAATCAGGATATTGATCTGGCTGAGGGATTGTTTCAGTTTCATCATCTTTCCTTTATGGTGACTGGCGTACATGTGGTGTCAGTGGAGAATCAGGATATCGGAAGTATGATTTGATAAAAGTTTAATGATTGGGAATTACATTTAAGATAAGTAAACCTTTGTTTGGTACTTTGCACCAATTTTGCTCGGCATGAAAAGTTTGTTAAAACATAAAATTCAGTAATTCTATTCAGAACACAATTGCTGTCTTTCAGTTCTTCAGTTCTTTATTTTTCTTTCATTACCTCCTCAAATATGTCCTTCCACTAATGCCAGACATATGGTTGAACACTCGGCCAGCTTCTGTTCGTTTGTTACTTTTAAACAATATGTGGCGCATCTCAAAAAATCAAATTCTTCGTATTTTGTCTGAAGATACCCTATAGTAGCATAAGAAACGTGGTGGTTTTATTTTTGTAGTAATATTCTTATAAACCTGAAAAAAAAAATTAAAAAAAACTGTTATGTGCCTGAATGGCCTGAAGGGCATTTGAAAAATACGTGAAAAATACCTTCCCATAATATTCGACCTTTCGCATTTGCAGCACAAAAACACCTCTCCAGGCATTAAAAATTGCTGTTCTAGTCTTTGCAAGTAACTTGACTTCAATTTCGGTCCCATGAAAAAAATCTAGAGGTCATGGTAAGCCAATGAAATTAAAATTCACTTTCGAAGAATTTGTAATTTAGCGTGTGTGGTTTTTTTAGGTACAATTTTTGTACCCAGTAAAATATCGAATAACTTGAAATTGATGTTCTAAAGAGTATAAATGCAAGTCTAAAATTAGGTGTAAAAATTAATTTCAGGCTTTTTACCAGCACCAAATAGGAAGCTTCTTTAAAATCACGGTTATCACAACATTAATGGGTCAACTGGAAGTCCACAATTAGCACATTGCTGAAACCCGTAAGCGAAAGATTTTAAAATGTTTCCATTGTGATTAAACTCTGTGGTCATGAGTAATCCACAGCATTGAATAACAACATTTTCGATCCCTTGAATAAAATATTTTATTTTCTTTCTCCTCAATTATTTAAAGACCCTGAGTATTGGTCCAGGCGGGGTTTGAACCCACGACCTCCCACGCGCTAGAATTTCCTTTTCTGTGAGTTTCAAAGCATTTTCTCCTAAAATGCCCTTTACAGAATTTCAACACCATTTTTTCTGAAATCGCTTGTATCTGTTTAGTTAAGTCACACAGTCAGATGTCTTGATTTTTCGGGGCAAAAATAAACCAGAAGCCACACAAAGAAACATGTAGCACAGTAGGAGTTAACAGCAGTTACCAAGTGAGTCCACAGAGGAAAAGAATGAAACACTGAGAGATGGATACGTGATGGGATAATGGCGGACAGTCACGTTTGTAAGAGCTTCTAGAACAAAGTCGGTCTCCTCAGCTCTCAAACAAAGATGTGATTCAAAACAATGTAAGAGGTTTAAATAATTCTATTAAACGTAGGAATCTTTAAGTGGCTTCATAGGCAGACCGTTCACTGCTGTTTTCTCCAAGAAACCTTTAGTACCGAACAATCTATAAACATTTGGCCTTCAGAATGGGGTGGAAATATCTTTTACAGCCACAGATCCAACTATAGCAAAGGTGTCATGATTCTTGTTAACCCCAGTTATCAAATGGAGGTGAGAAGAAGTACCTAAGACAAAAATGGAAGATAATTCTGAAAACCAAGCTAGATAATCAACACCTCATCCTTGCCAATGTATATGCCCTGAATGACCCAAATCAAGAGTCAAGATTTAAACAATACTCTAGCTGGCTATTCAGATGGTAACTTGATAATTGGAGGTGATTTCAATTGCGCGCTAACACCTAAGGACAGAAAAAGCGTGAAACAGGGTTCAAACAAACATAGTGTCATAAACGAAATTGGAAATCTATGCTCAAACCTCGATCTCACAGATATTTTGCGTGAATTAAATCCTCAAACTCTGTTGTTTACGTGGCGAGACAAAGCTTTCAAGTCTCAGAGCCCACTAGATTTATTTCTAATCACAGCTGATTTAGTTAGTCTGGCAAAGGAGAGTAATATCATACACACTCCATTCTCAGATCACTCTGCTATTATGTTAAATTTGCAATGTCTTGACCAGCATAAGAAATCAGGCCCTGGTTTCTGGAAATTTCATGCGAGCTTGTTAGAAAATAAAGAATATGTAGAAAAAATGCACAAAAACATTGCGGCTTTCATAGAAAAGTATAGAGACGTCACAGATCTTGGCCTGAAATGGGATGTCACCAAGATGGAAATCAGAAGCTTCACAGTGCAATACTCTAAGAGAAAAGCTAGATCAGAAAAAGATAAAGAAAATCAACTACTTATAAAACTAAATGATCTGCAAGAAAAAATATCTTCCTCGAGCAATAACCATAATCTGCTGAACGAGTATTATGCACTTAAAGCAAAATTAGAAAAACTATTGGATAAAAAAATTAAGGGAACGATTTTGCGCAGTAAGGCTCGATGGTATGAGAACGGAGAAAAGAATTCTAACTTGTTTTAACTTAGAAAAGAGAAATTTTCTAAGGAAAAGATTTCAAAACTAAAATTATCTAACGGTGAAGAACCTGATGACCCAAAAACAATACTTAAAAAAGAGAGAACATTTTATAAAAATCTATATTCTACTAGAAATGTTCATCCCAATAACTCTGATTTTGGTGCTTTCTTTAACAACCTGTTAACACCCCTCAATGAGGATCAATAAAAAAAATGTGAAGGCGTGCTAACTGAACAAGAGTGCTACCAGGCTTTAAAAGACATGGACAGTAGTAAATCCCCGGCTCGGATTGCTTTTCAAGGGAATTTTACAAATTCTTCTGGGATAATATAAAACAAAATGTCATCGTAAGCATAAATTATGGCTTTGAAAAACGTCAGTTGTCAATATGTCAAAGAAGAGGTATTATAAAGCTAGGACCGAAAAAAGACAAACCAACCAATCTCCTTCGCAACCTAAGGCCTATCTCACTTTCAAACACAGATTATAAAATTGCCATGAAAGCAACTACAAAAAGACTTGAAACTATTCTCCCTCTTGTGATAAATGCTGATCAGACTGACTACATCAAAGGCTGGTACATCGGTGAGAACGTAAGACTCATTAGTGATGTTATTGGCTACACTGCAGCAAAAAACCTCCGTGACCTTGCTGTTTTCCTCGACTTTGAAAAGGCTTTTGATTCTATAGAATGGCATGTACTTCTTAAGGCTCTTGACAAACTTAATTTTGGTCCCGACTTCAAAAACTGGGTACAAACATTCTACTGCAAGATAACTACCCGTGTCACAAACAATGGTTATGCCTCTGATTTTTTCAATCTGGAGCGAGGGGTCAGACAGGGTTGCCCACTATCAGGCGTACTCTTCGTCCTTGGTATTGAAATTCTTCCACTTGCGATTAAACAAAACTCTAAAATTGAAAGCATCACAGTAGGAGCACACGAAATCAAAATAACACAGTATGCAGATGATACAACAGTTTTTCTTAAAAACCCTGAATCAATGTGTTTTTTGTTTGACCTCCTGAAAAAGTTTGAAAGATGCTCAGGATTGAAAATTAACCATACGAAGTCAGAAGCGATGTGGCTGGGAAAAAGAAAGGATGCCCCTTTCAACGTCAAGTGGCCACAAGACTCTGTTCATGCTTTAGGGATACACTTCTCAAACTTGAAAATAATCAGCAACAAACTTAACTTCCATGCAAAATTGGATGTTTTAGAAAACACCTTAAAAAATTGGAGGAGTCGGAAACTAACTTTATTAGGCAAGATCAACATTGTTAAATCTGTGGGCCTTTCAAAGCTTATTTACAATGCATCGGTGTTGCCAGTTCCTGAAAACTTCTGCAATCAGGTAAACAAAATCACCTTTTATTTCATCTGGGACAGCAAAATAGCCAAAATAATAAAAAAACATGATTATTGGCTAACGGAGAAATGGGGGTCTGAACATGATTGATTTTAATTTAATGAACAAAGCCCTAAAGTCCATCTGGATTAAACGTTTTCATGCAAGCAAGAATTCAGCATGGACAGTTATTCCTAATAAAGCTACTTTACACCTGGGAGGCTTAACCTTCCTCTCGACCTGTAACTGTGGCATTAGTGATCTTAACATCAGAGAGCTACCACTCTTTTATGCGAGAATGCTACAATACTGGTTTGAGTTTAAGGATAGGCAGAGTAATAAAATATCATGCATAAGAAAAATGATTATAAGGCATAACAAAGATATTAATGGCCAATGGCCCACAACCACCTCACAAGCTTTTGTAAAACCTTACTGAATACTCTACGGTCTTCCTACCGTGGGAAACGAGCGGGTCGCCTCGTAAGAGAGAGATAAAGATCCTCCATCAAACAGATTGCTGTTGTTTCAACACGAAAAGTTAGTGGCCGTCCTTGGTTTCAGGTCTGTTACGCTGCCACAACCCTGCGAACTGTATTCCAATTACCCCAGCCCCTACAAATGGAAAATGGAAAGGTTCACTGACGGCATAAGTACCATCTTTATTTGTATCGAATGTCATGTCCTTGGCTCCCAAAGTGGATAAACTGCGCCATGTTGTCAAGTATGCTAATTTAGATCTTGTTTGCATTACGGAGTTGTGGCTTAAGGGCCACATTCATGACAATGTAGTTGCGCTGGAGAGCTATAATATCATCCGCAGAGATAGAACAGAGACAGAACATGGCGGCGTGTGCGTGTATATCAAGAATACGATAAATTTTACAGTTTTAGAGGATTTAGAAGACCCTTCTTTCGAGGCCTTATGGATTCAAATTAGCCCTACTTGTCTCCCAAGGGGCTACAGCTCTATTATTCTTGGAACACTCTATCACCCGCCAAGCGCTTATGACTCTGCTTTGCTAGAGTATTTGGAGAGGTGTTTGTCATCTGTCGAATTACAATTTTCCAACTGCGGCCTTTGTTTAGTGGGAGATTTTAACAGGCTACAAACCACGCGCCTTAGAAACAACTACAGTTTAAAGCAAATAGTGAATTTCCTGATGCGAGGAGAAAGAATGCTCGACCTAGTTCTCACCAACCTTCAAGACTACTACCAAACCCCAACCCAACACCCTCCACTTGGCCTTTCGGACCACAAGTCCATAGAAGTTCAACCGAAGGTGAGGATTAAGTCCAACAGCTCTACAACCACCATAAGGTCGAGGGATATGCATCCTAGAAAGCACCTAGCAATGCGCACTTATCTAGAATTAGTGGATTTGGGCACTATACTCAACTCTACAGACAGTTGTGAAGTCAAAACCTCGCTCTTGGAACAAATCATTAGAACTGGTCTTAACCATGTTATGCCTATGTGCACGTGCAAGGTTCATTCAACCGAACCACCTTCGATAACATCAATTTTGAAGAACTTGATACAAGAGCGGCAGAGAGCATTATCGCGTGGTGACGACCAAGTGTTTCGTGTGTTGTGAAATCATGTTAGCTGCGAGTGAAAGATTTGCCATGCCAAGTACTACCAAGCAGAGGTGGAACATCTGAAGAAATGCAAACCGTCTGAGTGGTAGAAGGAAGTAAAAAAGCTTAGCGGGTGTTCCCTTGCCTCCACGGCGCAAAGTGATATTTTGAAGTAGCTACAACATCTACATGAGGGTATTGACCAAATCAGTCTAGCAAACATCGTCAATGAGGCTTTTCTATTGCCAATGCACTGCTTCACGCCACTACCTACTGCTTTTCCGTGCACTTCTTCCAGTAATTCCCCTGAGAATCCCCTTATTGTGTCGGTTGAGTCAGTTCGCAACAAACTATCCAAGTTGAACCCGTGCAAAGCTAACGGTCCAGATAACATCCCAGGATGGCTCTTAAAGGAAACCGCAGACATTCTAGCTGGTCCGGTATCAGATATCCTGAACTGCTTGTACCGTAAAGGATACCTGCCATCGTCGTGGAAGGACGCAGATGTAGTCCCTGGGCCTAAGCAAAAGCCCGTCCGAGAAGTAAACAAACATTTACGCCCTATCTCACTGACTCCCATTTTGTCCAAGATGTCTGAAGATTATGTGGTTGACGCTTACGTCAAACCTGCTGTGCTGGAGAGGATTGATCCTCAACAATTTGGGACCGTACCTAAATCGTCTACTACGCATGTGCTTGTTAGTATGTTGCACTCGTGGCTGGAATCGACTGACGGAAATGGAGCTACTACGAGAGTCATGCTGTTTGACTTTTGCAAAGCCTTTGACTTAATTGATCACCATGTCTTAGCCCAAAAGCTCTCTGCGTATGACTTTCCGAAACCGATTATGTGCTGGATATTGGATTTTCTAACGAACAGAAGGCAGAGGGCGACATTGAGTCGTGATTGTGTATCGGAATGGTGTGCTGTACCGGCAGGAGTTCCTCAGGGGAAGAAACTCGGCCCCTGGTTATTTCTAGTAATGGTTAATGACTTGAGTGTGGCAGAAACGAGCATGTGAAAGTATGTAGACAATATTACCCTCGCTGAATGCGTGGAAAAGTACGGAACCAGCTCCTTGCAGTTGTGTGTTGACGAACTTGTTTCGAAGTTTCAAGCTGATGGTTTTCAGTTGAATGAATCGAAGTGCAAGGAACTTAGTCAATATCATTCTCAAAGTCAGAGAATACTTTAGAGCCTGTCACTATCAACGATACGAACATTGAGGTTGTTCCATCCGCTAAATTACTAGGTGTTATGATATCTAATGATTTGAAGTGGAATGCACACGAAATGATATGTAAGAAAGTCTCAGCGCATCTCTACTTTCTTAGGCAATTAAATTGTGCGAAAGTGCTGACTAACAACCTTCTATGTTTCTACACCACCTGTATTCGCCCAGTTGTAGAGTACGCGTGTCCAGTCTTTCATACTGCCCTACCGCAATATCTCTCCGAAGAATTGGAACGCCTGCAGAAGCAAGCACTGCACATAATAAGCAATAATGATCTATCTTATAGACAGGCCGTAGAAGTGTTTAATATACCTAACTTGTATGACAGGAGAGAGGCGATTGGTAATTTAATGTTCCAAGAGATAAGTAATAACAATGATCACAAGCTTTATTCACTACTTCCACCACCTTACCTTGGCACTGTGCGAACACGGAAAAATCGCAATTTCCTAGTCCCACGTTTTAAGACCAATTGTTTTAGAGACAGTTTTGTTATAAGCCATTGCCGATAGCGCATCCTTTTATCAGTTTATCTTTTTAGTTGTATCTTAATTGTAATTTAGTGGTTACATAATGATAAGTTTTATTATTGTCAAACTCTTACCAATTAATTTTCTTAATCACTATCACATATAGTTGTAATTTACATTTTATGATTGTAAATATTATCGTAATTCAGCTCTCGGGCTGCTAGGGTAATTTTTAATAAACTATCTATCTTAAAATTGATAACGACAATCTTCCGTACTTGGCGTGATAAAGGAATCTACACCTTAAAAGACCTTCTCAACCCGAATCTAGTCAGTTTTGAAGAATTCAAACTCAGACACCAGCTGGAAACGAATTTTTTGACCTTGGGCAATTGGGCACGCAAGTTATTAAATGGCTATAAAGGTGTATGAAACTCACTCACATGTCCAGTTAACGGCTGAGATGCTTCAGTAATTTGTGGCAGCCGTCCTGAGCATGCAGTTTTCACTGCAATAGAAAAATACGTTTAATTTTTATGCCAAGATAGAAAAATAACATCGTATGGAGTTATTTCCCTTCCCTCCAGTTTAGAAAACAAAAAATACAAGGGGGAACGCCCTGTTTTTGCTTCACATAGCTCAGTCGTCAAAAATTCCAAAAGGGCAGACCGAAGTGCACGAATTCACACGTTCACTTTACTTTTGTTATGTAAAAGTGAAATCTCAATGATTTGGTTTAATTCTTCTATGGACTTTTATTGCGGCAGCCATCTCAGTGACCAAAGTAAAATGACAGTTGCGCCGATATGGCGATTCATGATTCACTCATGAACAAAATAGAGATGAAGGATTGTACTTACCATGTTAGAGAGTAGCCATATTAACACAGAAAGACCAGAAAAGCCTCGCAATCAACCAGTAATCAGCAGATAACAATTTATAAATCATTCCTGAAAAATAGAAGCAAAATAAGTATGAGTGTGGCTTAACAGAATCGCTCTTGAACAACGCCTTCATACTTTGCACTTACATCGTTCATCGTTTGTACTTGCATTGTTCAACATGTTCGATGGTTTCCTCACTGTTTCACTGCGTGGGAGAACTAAAGATGTTATTATATTATCAGAGAGAACTGAAACTTCACACTGTTAACCTGTCTGAAAGAGCAAAACCTGGTATTCGTGATTCAGAAAGAACTGGTTATTTCCAGGCAAAAGAGCCACTCACCATTCTAAACCCATTGGATGAAATTCAGGATTGCAGAAACGTTCACGGAGGCGTCTATATGTACGCTGCCAAGGAAAAGTGTGAATGAAGAAGTTAGCCACGTTATTGGACAAGGATACTTCACAAATTAATGTGATCAAGTAAGCTAAAGCCACTCAAAAGGCACTAAGGCCACAAGGTAGCAGGCATTACCCCTTAAATCTACCAAAGCAAAGATTGAGCCCAAGCATTAGCAGCCATGGACAGCTGTTTCGGCCTTGTTAGGCCTCATCAGCATGGCATAGCTAATGCTCAGGCTCAAGTACCCACATATCAATAAAACAAGCAATGAAAACGTAAAGCTTGTGGGATGTGGCTGGAGTGACAAGGATACTTCACAAATTAATGTGATCAAGTGAGCTGAAGCCACTCTAAAGGGCACTAAGGCCACAAGGTAGCAGGCATTACCCCTTAAATCTACCAAAGCAAAGATTGAGCCCAAACATTAGCAGCCATGGACAGCTGTTTCGGCCTTGTTAGACCTCATCAGCCTTTAGAGTGGCTTCAGCTTACTTGATCACATTAATTTGTGGAGTATCCTTGTCACTCCAGCCACATCCCACAATCTTTACGTTTTCATTGCACGTTATTGGACAGTTTAGTACAGGAAACAGAGAATAGAAAAGCCACGTGTTAGCATTGACACCCTGCTAAGTAAAGTTGGTCTTATCTCATTTTATTTTCTTGTGCTTCATCACCTCTATAAATAAAGCCAAATCCTCTAATCGATTAGTCTGGGTTTCTCAAAACTCCAGAAAACATTTGGAACCCGAAAATTTCCCGGGAGAATTGGAATTTCCCTGCCTATATATTCAAATATTGATATATTTGCGCCGCCATGTAATATGCTTGAAATATGCTCTCTCTATCTGGTGTTCAGGCCGAGCCGCAGAGCCGCGCATTTTGGGTACCACGGATACGCGGCTGAGTTTCAAAATGAGATATATGAACACTTTTTTAAAATTTCCAAAAATGGGGCCATAAATCTCACTTTGAAGAACGTGGCCAGTATCAGGAGAAGAGTACAATTTCCCTACCCCTCCTCCGCAGCGGCGCCAGTCCATCTCGGAATAATTTTAATACCTCTTTTTATCTTATATCTGAGGACAGTGTTCGAAAGATTAACTTGCTGGGAACCTCTTTCAGGCCTAGAAACCCCCCTCCCTCACCCACCAAGAAAAACAGCAATATTCCCCATTTTCTGACTGGACAACTAACTTTAGTACCGCCACGATGAAAACGGTTAAACTAACATCGTGTTGGACGAGCATGTATGACTGTTTAGTCGCCTCTCTCGACATTTCATTTAAATAATGTTCAATATCAAACATTTTCATTCAACATTTCGCGTTACGCCAGAAAAAATGTTTGATTGTTTAGCACCCCCACAAATGAATCGTGTATGGCCGTT
>JAEMWC010000289.1:712500-727500 GCA_016490735.1 Pachyseris speciosa
GATGTGGCTGGGAAAAAGAAAGGATGCCCCTTTCAACGTCAAGTGGCCACAAGACTCTGTTCATGCTTTAGGGATACACTTCTCAAACTCGAAAATAATCAGCAACAAACTTAACTTCCATGTAAAATTGGATGTTTTAGAAAACACCTTAAAAAATTTATTAGGCAAGATTAACATTGTTAAATCTGTGGGCCTTTCAAAGCTTATTTACAATGCATCGGTATTGCCAGTTCCTGAAAACTTCTGCAATCAGGTAGACAAAATCACCTTGTAGGGGACGTAGTTCCCGGTGTGGTGGTCTATCTCTCATCTAATGATTAAATGCTCGGAGATATTAGCTGCACAAGCTACTCTAAAATCCGAGGGTAAATAATGTGATGATGATGATAATGATGATGACCTTTAATTTCATCTGGACAGCAAAATAGCCAAAATTAAAAAAAAACATGATTATTGGCTAACGGAGAAACAGGGGTCTGAACATGATTGATTTTAATTTCATGAACAAAGCCCTAAAGTCCATCTGGATTAAACGTTTTCATGCAAGCAAGAATTCAGCATGGACGGCTATTCCTAATGAAGCTACTTTACACCTGGGAGGCTTAACCTTCCTCTCGACCTGTAACTGTGGCATTAGAGATCTTAACATCAGAGAGCTACCACTCTTTTATGAGAGAATGTTACAATACTGGTTTGAGTTTAAGGATAGGCAGAGTAATAAAATACCATGCATAAGAAAATGATTATATGGAATAACAAAGATATTAAAATTGATAACGACAATCTTCTTCCGTACTTGGCGTGATAAAGGAATCTACACCTTAAAAGACCTTCTCGACCCGAATCTAGTCAGTTGTGAATAAGTCAAACTCAGACACCAGCTGGAAACGAATTTTTTGACCTATTATGGAGTAATAAACGCTATTCCACAAGAATATAAAAACGCAACAAGGCAATCCGGTGAGCAGCAAGGGCATCATACACAACCATGGGAAAACTTAAAAGAGATAACAACCAAAGCCATAAATAAAAGTTTCGTGAAACACGTTTTTGAAGAACCCACCACAAAACATCGCCTTATTTCTAATGGATTAACACCGGACCAAATAAGCAAATGCTTTAACTTAGCCTTCTCCATCACTAAAGAAACTAAGTTAACTATGTTCCAGTACAAAACTTTACATGATCTTTTTTGTATTCTAAATAGTTCTAGAAGCGAACAGTGAGGAAAAGTGAAACACACGTGCGTACACCAGAGATATCTCTCACAACTGTTCATTTCCACCCTCTTACATCACGTGACCATCACTACCCAAAATACCACATTTCCTCCTTCGAATACAGTTTTCTTAACATGAACGCAACTTACAAAAAACTACTATAAATTCAATCTGTTGGGAGGCTTGACCACCCGTCCTGATCATGTGACCACTTGGCCTGATCTGGACTCGGAGTGACCGGGCATGATAGTTTTGGTGATCACTGGATCAGGACTGTGAACACAGTTGTCGCCTCCTAAATCACCATCATTATTAACAACAGGTAAAGAAATAACACTAGACTTGCGAGAAACCTCATTGTCTACTTCAGACTGAACGTGCGACCTAGTTATGGGAATGACAGGTTCCCTCTGAAAATCTGATGGTGGATTATACTCTACCAGTTCTGGTGAGACCACTCCCTTATAGGCACTCATTCCTCAGGCATCATCAGGTATCAAGTGATTAGCATGCACAAAGCGACGATTGTTACCTGGAACTCGAACTAAATAAGTTTCTGGTCCCTTCACAGCCACAATTGTACCCGGTATCCATCTCTCCCTCCCTCCCCTGGTGTTTTTAACCCTGACTGGCTGGTACAAATAAAAAACTCGCGCCATTGGGTTAAGCCTATCCCTGTACAACTTTGCAGCAAGTTGTTTCTTTTCTACATGCCTTTGTAAACTGGGTTTTACCAAGGAGAGGTGTGTTCTGGGTTCCCTCTTCAAAAACAGCCGTGCAGGAGTCTTGTCTGTTGTGGGGAGTGTTTCTGTAGTGGAACAGGACATCAGCCACTTTGTGCTGAACGGTCCCCTTATCAGGACAAGACTGATACATGTGTTTGAAGGACTGAACATGTCTTTCAGCCAAACCATTAGTGGAGGGATGATAAGGAGGGCATAAAGTGTGCTTGATGCAATTCATCTCCAAAAATGTTTTAAATTCTCCAGCAACAAACTGTGGGCCATTGTCACTGACTAATTCATGTGGCAGCCCATATCTAGCAAACAGAGTTCTTAAGGCCTTTATGGTAGCATGTGCAGTAGTGCTGTTCATAGGAAAGACTTCCATCCATTTAGAATGGCTGTCAACCACAAGAAGAAATTGTTGACCCTTGACCTCAGCATAATTAACATTAATTCTTTGCCAAGGTTCATTCTTTGACCAAGGCCACAATAATAAGGGAACTGCCTTAGGGGTTTGATGTGCCTTAGTACAAACATTACAAAGCCTTACTTTGTCCTCTATGTCAAGGTCAATTCCAGGCCACCACACAAAGGACCTGGCAAGTGCTTTCATACGGCACATTCCTGGGTGGCACTCATGCAACTCTTCCAACAAGTGTTTTTGGAATTTGAATGGTATGATGACTCGTCTGCCCCATAAGACATCCATTTTCCAAAGCCAACTCATCTCTGCGAACCCAAAAAGGTTTAAGCTCTGGACTAGGGCACCTACCTGGCCAACGCGAGGATGTATATTCATACACTTTTGCAAGCACGCTATCCTTCTTTGTAACTTCACTTATCTCCAATGCAGTTACGGGCAAGTCATTCGTCATAGATACACACACATAGTGTTCATCTGGATCCAAATCATCATCAACCTGAGAATGTAGTGGAAATCGACTGAAGAAGTCTGCATTTGCATTGCCAGCAGAGTCTCCGAATGCAATATCAAAATCATATCCAGACAAGAGAACTGCCCAACGCTGTAAACGAGCTGCAGCCAAGGGGGGAATACTAGATTTAGGACCAAAAATCCGAGTTAGGGGTTGATGGTCAGTTACCAATGTAAATTTTCGGCCATAGAGGTAAAGCTGAAATCTCTTAACACCAAAAATTATGCCTAACCCCTCTTTTTCTATCTGGGCATAATTCTTTTCTGCACTACTAAGTGTGCGAGAAGCAAACTCTACTGGCCGCTCAGTGCCATCTTCCATGCGATGACTCAACACAGCTCCACTCCCATATGGACTGGCATCTACACTCAGTAGAAGAGGTTTTTTGGGGTCATAATGGAACAAAACCTGTTCACTTGAAAGAACTTCTTTTGCCCATATAAAAGCCGCTTCACATTCCTTGGTCCAAACCCACTCAATCTTATTACTGAGAAGCTCATACAGTGGGTGCAATTTAGATGAAAACTCTTTGATTAATTTTGAGTAGTAATTCAACATTCCCAAAAATGATCTCAACTGGGATACATCTTTAGGTGTGTGCTAATCGAATAGCATCCAGCTTGCTCTTAATTGGACTGATTCCATGTTTACTCAAAATGTGTCCCATGTACTTCACTTGAGCTTGGAAGAACTGACACTTTTGGCCATTTAATCGAACATTGTGTTTGGCCAACCTACTCAAGACCTGTTTGATAACTCCCATATGAGCAGTGACTCCACCTGATGTTGCCACCAGAACGTCATCTACTCTCACTAACACACCTTTAATACCTGACAGGATTGATCCATGACTCTCTGAAACTGGGAAGTGGCAGTTTTCACACCAAAACACAATCGCTTGGATTTAAATAAACCTTTTCGAGTGTTGATGGTAAGCATGTCAGATGACTCTTCATCTAAAAACAAGTGGTTGAAAGTATTGGCCAAATCAATTACTGAAAATGTATCAGGGCTCGCCCCATCTTGAGACAGCATAGCAAACATGTCTTGCACATTAAGCAGTTTGCACACATCATCCTCTATGCGCTCATTAATCCCCTTATAATCCCCACACACTCTTATGGAACCGTCAGATTTAGGGACGTGCACTACAGGGCTTGCCGGATTACTACAGGATACCGGATACAGAATATCTGACTGCACTAGTCGATCATATTCTTTTTCAACTTTTTCTACGAGCAAGTATGGGACCGGCCTATCCTTCATAAACACTGGTTTGTCACCCTCTTTAAGTTTCAAAGAACCAATGAAACCCTTGATGTCAGAGCCATGACTGCTGAATAGTTCTTTATGTTTTTCTAAGAGACTGTTGAATTCTGCCGGAAAGGTCTCAGATTTGGGAACAGAAAACTTATTCTCAACGACTTCTTCCTTAACCCCAAACATGTTCTTCCAATCTAGTTTTATTCTACTTAACCAGTCTCGCCCAAACAGGGCAGGGAGATTTCAACAACAATTAAATCAAGGATTTCTTCTTGATTACCATACTTCACTGGAACAGAAATTCTTCCCACAACAGGAATCTTTTCACCTGAATAATTATGCAAAATCACCCTCGAATGCTGAAGGGGATAATCAGATAATACAGAATCATACACGTTTTGACACTGTAGAACGAGATGCACCCGTGTCTACAGTTGTACTTCCATCTTACAATTAACTTGTGCTTTACCTAACTGACCATCTACTACATACGGTTTAACGCTGTTTACAAACTCAGTCGACAAGTGTTCAGTTCCAGTTTTGTATAGACCAAAGGCACTTCCTTCATCTGCATTCACAGGCGTGTCACTTACATGATTATCGCTCCCCACACTTTCATCATCTGAGTTGCAATCACAACTGTTCAGCTTAGCACTCTTTTGACCACTTGATCTTCCTTTTAGCTGCATTTGTGACAATCGGGCCTTACACACCGGACGAATATGACCTTTACGTTGGCAGTGGCATTTCTGTATTTGCAAGATTCCAATCTATGCTGCACACTTCCACATGATTTGCACTTGTCGGTGTTTCCACCACTCTGCGCTTGATTATGTCCAGCAGTGATGTTCTTTTTGTTTAGGAAAGAAACATCCTGAACTTTGTTGACCTCACTTTTAGCCAACTCTCCCATGTGCTCTAGATTCGCCTTGCCCGCCATTTCATCTGCAATGCACTTGTCACATACAACAGCATAAGTCAGATCTCTTATCAACAAGAGATGACGCTGAGTTCTGGACATTTTTGGATGTAATCCAGAGACTAGCCTATCTCTTAGGGCTTGAAGTAGAAACTCACCGAAGCTGCATGTTGAAGCCAGTTTCTTCAATCTGGTGACGAATTCTGACACACTCTCGCTCTCTCCTTGTGTAGCCGTCCAGAACTTGTGTCTTTCAGCAATCACAATGTAGGTTCATAATGTCCCTGCAAATGCTGCGACAACGCCGTAAAGGTCTTTGTTTTCGGATTGTGAGGATCATACAAGTTCATTTCCATCCTCTTACATCACGTGACCATCACTACCCATAATACCATAATATTGTTTCTACTAAAAGCAAATTATTTAAAGCGAAACTTTCGAGCAGCAATCTTTGCTATTTATGCTCCAAATCAGAACAGGATGTTGAGCATATGCTAGTTTTATGTCCAGTGGTATCGGAGTTCTGGAAACTTTTTGGATTGGTATGAGACTCGCACAGCAACAAAATTAGAATTGTCAACCGTCAAAATCTTATATGGAATCATTGAGAAAGACCACCTCACTAACTTAACTAATCACCTCTTTCTACTTGCATAATACTGTATATACTGTTGTAGTATTAATGAAGAACCTTTGTCTATTAGTGCATATCTAACAATAGTGAAAGGCAAAGCAGAAATCGAAAAACAAATATCAACGAGGACCAATTCACCTGAACATTACTACAAGAAATGGAAGCCTTTACTCGTCAAGAAATTTGTAACTTAGAGCCATACTTTACCTTCCTTTGTAGCCTGTAGGATATAGCGCAGCTTTCTTTTGCAGTTTATTGTAATGAGTGTAACTACGTATTTGTCCTTTGTATTGTGAGTATTTTAAGTATTTTAAAGGTAACGCAAATATTGTTATATACCAACTCAAATGAATTCAATAAATGTTACCCTTTGAAAAAAAAATGAAACACTGAGACAGCTACACTTTCCCAAATCAAGACATTACGACCTCTTGTACTCGTATTTTTCATTGTTTTTCTGTTTGTCAAGCAATTAAGGGCCAATAATTGAACTACAAAAGCATACGGAAAAAAAGCGTGATTACACAGTTGGTAGAACCTGAGTATTTCAGGAATTACACGAGAAGAAGCTGAGAAAGTAAACAGATAGCCTACATTGCAAGCATTTCCGTGGGGTTTCTGACAATGAAAGACAGAGCAAAGGAATTTTCGATGTTGTGGTTCATTTATTTGTTCTCGTCCCATTTTTCGCACCACCAAAGCATCGTAAATCTTGTTGCTCAGTCTTTCTTACCTCGGAAAACCCACGTAAATGCTTGCTACGCAGGATAGTAAACAGAACATTAAATTACTAATTGTGTTGTGGACCAGCAGTCAAACTATTGTATAGGGCTTCTAAGGATACAAACAAATTGATGACATTTGAGCACACAAAAAAAACAGCAACTAGTGGATTTCATTAGATTGCAGTATCGACAATGTCCTTCTTAGAGAGAGGTGGGAAGAAGAGAGCCCCTGAGAAAGAGATTGGAATGTCGGTACATAAAATGGATTCCACGTTCACTGATGACTATGAAACACCTAATAAACGCCTTGGCTGGTATTATTGTGTCCCACAATCTGCTCCTTAAAATTTCAGCGAGGCTGCCAGTTCAACTCATAGCCAAATGCATCCCCAGAACTGGCAAAACAATTACAAGTGAAATCATTCAGTTCAATCATTGGGTTCTTTGTGAATTCAATTAAAAGCAGTTTCCAAAATACGCCCTGGCCTAATGCAGGCTCAAAGCAAGGGTGACTGGCTGATTTCCTTTATCTTTGTGCACAGATTAAGAAAATAGAGAGGTTAAGCATGACATTTACCGTAAATGGCAAACGGTTGGTTAATGTTTGCCGTCTCCCATTTTCACTTCTTCCACTTAAGCCTCGCGTATTGATATTCTTAAACCAAAAGCTCGCTTCCCTCACAGCCTGCTCACCATTTTAGCCGGACTGGATCGTTTTATGTAGTAAATAAGTTGGTAGAAACTCTGCAATGTCCTCCCAGTCGTCCACTTTTGTGGGGTGCCACGTCATAGTTTCCTTAAAAAGTGCAATATCATGTTCCACTATTGGCCAGCGAAATGGAACCTTATAAGTTATCGAAAACATTCTAAAAAAAAGTAACAGCAACACAAAACTGTTTGATTTTGTTCAAACTTAGTCATGCACATCAAAAACGAAAAACAGTCCAAAGTTGACAGCATTGTTTTGCATTTTTTCCAGATAATTTCTCCTTAAATTCAAAACAAGACAATTATTTTACTTCAGAAAATGCAGTAAAGTAGGTTTGTTTTCAGGCACAGGATTTCTAATACGTAATAAAAAATACAATTCTTACTCACGTTTTCATTAACGTGAAACCTCTCGTCTTCATGTTCAAAACGGCAAAGATCAGCTAAAACGGCGGGGAAAATGATCACATGGTCATCTCTGCCATTTGCCGGATACATCATTCTTAATCTCTTTATTGATGGCTAATGACAGCAACGAACCTTATGAACATTTAAATTGAAAACTAATGGTTTTACACTCCTTTTCTTTTTGTGATTTTTCTTACACATAATAGGGACTTTAAGGATCGACGACGGGAACAGCAACGGCGACAGAGAAACTGAGAAAATACTGGGGAGGGGATGCGGTTGTGGAGTGAAATTGGAAGCAGTTAAGCAGCCGCCGAAGACGCCAACTTGTTTCGAAGTATTCCTTCGCCTTCAGCCATTTTAATGATGGTATAACCGATGTAGATTTTTTACTGTTGTACAAACTGAATACATCAACAAATCAGTGCTGGAGAACAACAAGTGTTTAGCGGAGATCAGATTTTGGAAGCAAGATAGCACATTTTTGCCGAGGTAATGTAATAAAATAAAATAAAATAATCACCAATATATTACCTAGAAGTAGCGACTAGATTAACATGAACTGAATTAAAATGTTCCATATCAAAGGCCGGGATTTGCGAGAAATGCTTTAGCAGTACCAGCATGCATGTCAGTTTCCATATCTTTACATCTAGGAATTTGAACTGAAAACAACGAAATGATAGATAGTTTTGGTCGCAAGTTTTCAGCAACATAGGCTAGTTATTTTTCTCCAGGTTTAGTGTAAATTAACAGCTCTAGTCCATGTCTTATTTAAATGTGAAAAAGTAATGTCAGAGAGAACGATCGATAAACATTGCGAGACTCGCAAATCATTTCTAATTTCAGAGGCATGGGCACTTAGCCTATAGCATTTTGTTTTGAAACAGCCGACTGACGAAGTTGTTTAGGCTTATAGTTTGGGGAAGAAAATAAGGCAACAACTCAATGATTCTATTCCTTGGTATCTTAAGGTATCAATCCATATTAAAATTATCAATTTGGGGGCAAAAATAGAACTAAATTATGTGAAATGCTACTCACGTTTTCACACAACGCCAAACTAAGCTTTCTCACGTCGGTCCCCGGAGCAGAACATCAAAATATTTTGCCCCAGACATGCGCAATGCGACATTTGGGTTTTCCATCACAGTCTCACGTCCTTGCTGCCATTCCCGTTGTCGATGCTTAAAGTCACTAATATACCATTGTTACAGTTGAAGTTCAATGTTAAACATTAATAAACGCCTCTCTCAATTAACTCCTTCTCTACCGGTCGATTTGGTCACTTTTTTGCAATTTTCAGAGGGTAGGAGGTTAAATCGACCTGGCTACTCCATATAAGGGGTTACCACGGCGATTTCGCTGGTCCACAACACGAAGGCTCTATCTTTGTTGTCATGCTTGTCACGCTAGCTGTCATTTATTTCTAAACGAACACTGCAGCTACAATTCGTTGCTTATTTGATTTATAAGTGTGTTATTCGAGCCATTTTGCACCTCAGAAGTCCCCTGCCTGGCATCATAAAGCTGGGGCTGATGGGTAGAGGCAATCCTTTGAAAGAATACAGACGTTGCCTAATGTAGAAGGTTTCTCAGATACCTTAAGTCGATCTACCTAGCTGAACAAAAGGCCGCGGAGTGAGGTTGTGTCTTTAGTCATTTTGTAAGTGGACCTGGCATGGCAGTTTTGGCGAGTTTTGACTTGTAAATAATGAAATCAGTGCAATATTTTGCCAGCAGGACCGGGTGGCTCGACACTTATAAAAAATAGGTGAAATGGAAATTGGCAGACTTCCATGCTGCTGTTAGGGAACAATATCCTAGAATTCCTTTGGGTCACAAACGTGAAAATTACTGACCGTGAGAGCAACTGAAATCAAATAGCGCTTACCACGTCACGCTAAAGTAGTCAGCAGGAAAAAGTGGAACAAATTGCAAGAAGTGGAGTCGAAGTTTGCTTGCAATGTAAACGTTTAACTTCAATAGGAATTATTGTCTTGAAAACTTCAAGACAAAGTTGCGTGAATTTTGGTGTTGTCCAAGAGCGATTTTTGGTTTTCAAAGAGAATAAACAGTCATATTAAGTGAAAACTGGGATTTTTTTGTCAGTTTCCAGGGTGATGAAATCAATATAAATTCTCCATTTCAACCATAGGCCGGGATTTGAGAAAGTTGCAGGTTTTCAATTGGTCTTCTACAACCAGTATATTGGTGATCGGTAGAAAAAGAGTTAAACACCTAATAGTTAATAACTCCACCAACTCTTCTCCCCCATCATATCATACCAAGAGAAAATTTTCTCTTGATCATACTCAATAGACGACCCAGGCATTACTTAGTTCATTTACGGCCCCATCTCTTTCACAATTAATATTTCATCTAAGTGCTGTTTAATAGCGATCCCTGAAATGGCTACTTTTTGAAGGGTTGTTTATTACAGTTAAATTGTGGTAAAGTAGAATCACAAAATTTCCAGTACCTGCTACACCCAAACTATAGGAGGGGGTGAATAGGTTCGCAGATCAACGTATTTGGCTGAAAAGTCTGCTCGGATATCAGATTTTGAGGATACATTTTACAGAGTAGCGGATTTCAAATGCTCAGCAGATTACAGATTTCTTCAATACGTTAGCGTGGATTATGGATTTTGTTTGTTTTGAGGTGCGGATTGTTGAAATTTTTTTTAATGTTTGTGACGCTCAGTGAAATATTCTGTGAAAATTGTGACACCCCTCTGTGAAACCTCGAAATTTTTAAAGGCTTTGGGATATTTGTATGATGCCTTCTCAGTACACGAGAATGGCACCTCTTTTGTATGCTCTGTCTTTTTCTGACACTAACCTCCTCAGCTGTATGACTGACGGAATTTTGACTACAATTCCAAGTTAAACTCCTCCTTTCTTTGCTTATTGGAACTAGCTAGCAGTTCCACTGGCAGTCTTCTTTAGCGCCAAACTTTTCAGTATGTACACCCAAGGCATATTTTTATTTCTGTTGATGACGGAAAAGTGAAAAAGATTAAAATTTTAGTCTCAAAGCGTTTCCCTTTGCGTCGAAAATCAAACTATCTTTTAAAGCCTTGTCGACTCTGATAGATAAGTAGACAGATGAATTTGCAGTTTCCAGTCTGAACCCTGTCAAACTCGTTTCCCACTAGAACGAGTACACTTTTCTTAGACGAATGTCTCGTCAGACCAGTTGAGCATCCGTCTATGTTTGTCTATTATCAGCAATGTAGCATACATTATAAGAGTCCTAAGGAAATTACTAGATCTGTGAAGTTTCATGAGAATCCACAGCAAACTCGTGGACTTCTCGGCCTGGATTAGCACTTGAGCTATTAACGGCCCAGTCAACCTTTAATTATTTTTCTATATATGAAAAGGATTTTTATTAAAATATTAAAATGTAAGTAGATGTGGGTACATGTGAATGTGTAACTTTGGGTGAATCAAAAAACTGTAATTAGTATAGTGAGTAGTAGGTAGTGTGTTCAATAAATACCACTGGCGTCACATTATCTCTTCATCACTTCGTTCCTCGAGATAATGTTCCTTGGTAGTATTTGTCGAAAACACTACCTACCACTTGGAAAGAGCGAGCAAACGCAGCATGTCACACCCTATTGAACAAGTGCATCATATGCACAATCTTATCACACCATATTGAACCAGAGCGTCGATTTTGTGCAAGCATGTCACATCATATTGAACAAGAGTGAGGAGAGGGAAAGCAGGTGGTAAATGAACCACCACGCTGGGAGAGGAACCCAATGGCACGCCCTGTTGAACAAATGTCGCCCCACGGTATCATGGACAACACCAGAGCACAACAGCTGTGGAACTCTTTGCCTCTGCAAATGCAAGAGGCATTGCTCGTTTTTATGGAAGAGCTTGAGGACACTCTTGCAATCGGGCACAGCTCCCCCGATTGGGTTGTCAAGCGCACAATGCCCGTTTTTACAAACTATTCAACGCTTATGTCAGCTATGCATTCAACAATGCAGAGAAAGAGGAGGATCCAAATGAACCAGACTGGGACGCTTTGAACACGAAGCAGACAGGTTGGAAGAAGCAAAATACCCCGCTTCTTTCCCCGAACACGACGACAACGATTGTCTTGGTTGTGATTGATTCAAGTGTTCTTTAAAATTTCCACTGGCAATCTGAACACAAACAACTTTCAGCAGCTTTCAAAAATTTTAAAGTTTTGTGTGCCAGTTTGTCTGATATTGTGCAAATGTTTCTGATTCCATCCAACACTTTCCCTTTCTTCCAACTTGAAAGCAACAAAAAAACGTAAATTTTTTTCCTTTAATTCCCAAGGAAACCTCCACAAAAAAATTTTTTTTTTGATGCACACATTTAATTGGGTTGTGTCGGACTTTTCAACAAATTTTTTTTTATGTGCAAGTATGATTGCTTTGTTGGTAATACTTTTCCATTTTGTGTAAGACGAACTCATGCACCCAATCGTCCGCAAGGTGCAACAAGAAATGGACCGTGTTGCCAATGAAATGTTTACACAAGGTACGCCCATTTGAAGAAAAAAAATTGTGTAATGGCGATGCCACAAAAAAACGTCGGCGACTGTTTTCAAGAATCGGTTGACAAATTTGTTGGAAACATGCGACCAGATAGTTGTCATGTTTCATCTGGAGCCTCCACTTGTTTTCAAAAATGAAGTTGAATATTGTTCTCCAACATTAGTCCGTTTTCTGGAGGAATCCAGCTCTTTTTTGGAAATTTTTCACAGAGAGTTTTGTTACAGTCACTATCACGAAGTTGATTTCAGAAAACTTAAAAACAATCTTGACATTTCGGAAGACGCGATAGATGAATTGAGAGAATTTGGTGTTGGGAGATAAGGGATTGCTCACCAATTCTATTACAGATTGGAAATGTAAGACGGGTTCTGAAGAGTGTTAAAGATAGGACCGAAAGGTGGCGATATTATATGCTTATTAGATAGCCAGGAAATCAAACCCCAAGCCCCAACTTCTCTTTCGTGTTGATTGCATTGCAGGCCAAAGCATGTCCCCACTGTCTATCTTTCCACGGAAGCACATCCAAAGCTCGAACCATTTTCCTGTCAGCAGCATGCTTGCACTTTTTTTCGTTCTCACAATATTTTTTTGCCCATTGTCCACAACTGCTGTAATCCACATCGTGTTGCATCGCAATCACATCCGTTGCACCAGTCGGTTTCCGTAACACTTCTTAAGATCTCACCCGTTTCAGGGTTAAAGCTCAGCTGATGGTGCAAGGGATTGTAAGGTCCAGTGTAATGATGGCCGGGGAGGGTCCAACCCCCCTTTGGCGCTGGCAGTTTCTCAATTAATGCATGAACATCCACGCCTGTTCCATAGTAGTTGTGGAGGGTTTTCTTGAAAACATCAGTGAAACGGCGGTGTTGGGGGATGGGTTTGCCGAAAGCTTTCAAAAACCTTGTGTCAGTTGCAAACTTGGGAACCAGCACACCCTGCGAAACAAACTGGGGATCAAACAAGCTCCCAATACCTCTCCCATAACCCTTCCATTTTATCCAGGAGCCGTAGCTGCGGGAGCCACCCTGCCGCTTGTAGTGGCATATTGGCGTTTGTATTCGGCAACCATTGCCCTCCCCTCTTTTGCAGAAACTTCGGGGCCTTTGAAAAGTCTGGGGTCAGAGATGACGCTCCACAGTTTTTTGAAATCCACGAAAGGGAAGGGCAAAGGAACGCCACCACCTCTTGGGTTGTCGAGATCGGGCCTGTCAGTTTTGTAGGAGATGTTGGGTCGGACCTTCGTGGAAAGTTGGTTCAATGCTTCGCTCCCAACTTTTCAAAACATGGGTTTGCCTTTCTCCACAGCCCAATCGATCGCCTTTCTTTGGAGTTTGGGATCCCGCATTGCTTCTGATGCGTAGTACCGCCCCATCTCCACTCCTTTCTTTGCGAGATACAGAACCCCTTGTTCCAAAAACAAATCCATCGCCGTTCCGGCAATGTCTTTTCCAATTCCATCTCCCACCTTGAGGTGGCCATACCCATTGCTTCAACTTTATTAATTTGCATTGTTCTCATCGTAGAGTTGCCATGGACTTCAGTTTCACTGTAGTACAGTGAAACTGAGTTTCCCATGCAGTGGTGGTTTCTTTTATGTCTTGCACATTGTAGCTAACACTCAGCTGTTGACATCTATCAGAGATTAATCAGGCTGCTCGGTGTTTAGATAAGGAATCCAAGCTTCTAGAATCCAGTTCAACATGGCTTTGCAATAGTCAGATCTTGTAGCTTCATCAAGACCCCTTCCATCCACAGCCTTGTGCCAGTTATGAATTGTTTTGAGAACTTTGGCCTCTTCTGGGTGATTGTTTCATCCCTTAAAGGCAATCACCCCGGGTGAAATGACCCTCTCGCAATCAGGAACAGATTGTTTGTTCTTTCCAGTAAGGGATTCATACGTAAGACCAGTATCTGCAAATAATGAGATATTGTCATTGCAAAGCAATAATGTACGTCATTTTATAGGTGGATTTCACAAAATTGCATCTGTGACTTTAAGGTGGCTCACAACAATTTCCAGCATTTGCGTGAACCCTCCCAATGAATTTTTGAAACTTTGCAAAAAGTTGCATTTTGACATGAACACATTTCAAAAATGAAAAATGGGGGTCACTGACCTCGTTTTTGAGTTATAGGCACTTAAAGCTGAAATTAAGGGTATTTTTAACCGGTTATCCTGTTGCTATGGTAACCTATCATGAACTGTTAAGGAGTGGCAGTGTTGATCTGTCAAAGCATGTGTGCTCAATAATGCAGGAAACTGTTGTAAGCCAGTTTAAGGATTTTGGAATCATTTTAAGCCATTTTTTATAATATTTATCTCTACCTGGATCATGCAGTGCACCTCTTAAAAAGATGACGTTAAAGCCAGGAATCTTCCCTTCTCTCATACAGCCCACAATTCGTTTAAGGATGTGGTTGTGGGCCCTTCTTTGATGTAGCTTATCCTTAGTGGTAGCATCAATCTCTGGCACTATCAAATTTGAACTGAAGTCCACACCATCTTTCTTAAGATCAGCCACCATCTTCCTGAACAGGTATATTGCCATGATGGACTTCAAATACCCAGTTTTATCATCTGGCTTTCCTGACAGCCATCACAGTAAAATGAGACTAATATTACAAATTATAACAAAGATATGATAGAAAAATTCTGGGAATGAAAGTAGCAATTTTTGAAAATGACAGCATGTAAATTGAAATAAAACCACGTTTAAAAAAGATAAAAAAATTTCCAGGTGCATGTGGAGAAAGAGAGATTTGGATAATTTAAGATTATGCAGTTGATTATTGTTACATGTACAGCTGTACCTTCAATCCATCTGCAGGGTTCATAATCCAAAGGAAAGAGTTTCCTCTTTAAAGCACCAAGGGCACTTGTGAAGGGTACTCCTGGTCTTTCACGCATAAACTC
>JAEMWC010000289.1:730000-800000 GCA_016490735.1 Pachyseris speciosa
TGACTTTACAAAAAAAATGATTCAAACTTTAAGGATATTTGGAAGCATCAGCAACCTGAAATGGAAAGGTTTTTCACCCATGTGAATCTTAAAAAATTCAACTGGATTCATTTAATTGGTTGTATTTCAAGCCTTAAATGATTTTCAAATTTCCTTACTCACACCTGAATTGCACTACCCTTCACAGTCCATGTCAGTGTTTCTCAAAAACCGAGCGTGATTGCTCCAAGAAACTTGTTGGGAGTAGTTGGGAGTAATAATGTGATACAATGTATGTTGTACTTATAAACCCTGCCCAAAAAACAGGGATACTTCAAGGTTGATTTTTTGGTCAAAGTGGACCCTAATAGACCTCTTTAGCCAGTTACGTCATAGGTATCAAGCTTTAGCTTGAAAAGCTCTTCTGCAGGCACACGACAGGATGGTGGCTGATTATTGCTCCCTGATGATTCGTCGAACGGCGATGGGCTGGAACAAACTGGTTGTCCGATCAAAGAGGCGGCTGATGGTGGGTTAGATGGTAGGGCAGTATGACATGGTAGTGCAGGTGGTATCTGTGCGATCTGGGGTTGCTGAATCGGGGTTGATGAATTCTGAGGGTGTGATGCAGGAGGTATCTGTGTAATTTGGGATTGCTGAACTGAGTTTGATGATTGCTGGGGGTGCAGCGCCGGAGACATCTTGGCGATTTTAGACAGTAGTGCCAATACGTGGTCAAGTTTGGTTGAAAGGATATCGTGCTTACAGGAGAGCTCATCAATCTGTCTGAATGTGTACGAATGGCTGTCCTGTTTGGGGAGTTGACGTTTCACACCATGATGGTCGTTCCAAATCTCGGATCACTGATCCAAGAAGGTATGCAGTTTCTACATTGCTGCCGGACGGCTGATCATCAAAGAGTCCCCAGGACGTACCAAAGTCGAGGAGGCCGTGAGGCTCTTCCAACTGGTCATTAGGCTGGAAAAACAAAAACAAACCAAAGTCAGAACATGTTAACATCTCAGCTTTTAAAGTGCATCACAAACAGTTAAAAACTATTCTTCGCAAAATCAGTTTGTCAAGAAAACCGACGCTGCGCGAACATTAAAAATGACTGCCTAGTGCAAAATGCACATGCATGCTTAAAAATATGGTTCGTTTTCCTTGTTGAAGTTGTCAGGCCGAGTCAATGGTTGATGGGTGGATTCTGCATCTAGACGGTAAAGCTCGGTTGGATCATCTGTAAAGAAAATGTAATGTAATTAAGACTTTGTTTGATCTAGTTAAAACTCAGTTGAAACACCAGCTAAATGAAATTGTTGCTAATGTGCTTTCTCACCTGAAACACCTAAAATGATGGCTTCCAGTTCCTCCTTCCCATACTGTATAAGGACTCTGCTGCCTTTGCTTTTGTTGTCCCCACTAATAACCTTGATGATTTTCTTTGTGGCTAACACACTCATAGAGTTGTCAACTTCAAAGTAGAACAGCCCATTCTTTGGTACCTTCAGCGAATTTCTCAGTGACATACTGGCTTAGAACTGAAAGTGTTCCGCTCTCGAATTGTTACCACGAAAGTAGTAGAGATAATTGAAACAATTGTAGCTGAGTGGGAAAACTTATCCTTTTTATAGGTACTGCATAATTAATAAGGATCGAAATCACACAGCATTAAACCAATCAAAGGTAAGCTGTGATAGTTTAGCGTTTATCATGTAAATTATAAGAGCTTACCCAATCAACGAACAAAATTCCCTTTTTCCTCGCGAGTAAGATTGGCCAAACAAAACCAGTAGAGAGCGGCATAAATCTGCGTATTTCTGCTTTGCTTGCATCCCTTTCCAACACGACAAATTATTAAATTTAAAGTTATGCCTCGATTGTCACTTTACATCAAGCAAAGAATACTTGCCTTACACAGACAAGGTCTAAGTTTTGCAAAAATCGTTCGAGAACTCAGAGAAACTGAAGGAATCACAGTGTATCGTTGCACTGTATCAAAATTAGTTAAGAAGTTTAAACAATATGGTACGTTAGCAGACAAGCCAATTCCAGGAACGAAGTCCACTATTTCAGATGAGCACTTGGACTTCATTGATGCCAGAATGGAGGAAAACGACGAACTCACATCACCCGGTAGGTTCATTGCCACCTGTTATTGCCAGATAGTTACAGGCCAAAGTAGTATAGTGTTTGGGGGTACGAAATCAATTGATTTCGTTTTCCCCAAATCTGGTCTCGTATTCTGGAATATATAGTTATTTAATTTGATGGAATATATAGTTATTTAATTTGATGGAATATATAGTTATTTAATTTATGGAATCTATAGTTGTTCAATCTGATGGAACCAAGGTCTGCACACTTCATCTATAGTTTATTAAAATGCGTGACATTCTCGGAAAAATCACCAAGCGTGACATTCTCGGAAAAACAGGAAATGAGTCATCGCCTATAGCTGCAGAAAAAAAATAGCAAAACTGGTGGCCACCAGAACCTCTCATGAGGGACTTAATTTGGAATTTGAATCACCACCCGTCCCTCATGAGAGGTTTTTTTGTTTTATTTTTTTTGAATTCCCACCACCTCACCACCAGAGCTCTGGCCCTATCAGACCCTCTTGGGGCCAATTATTTGTTTTTTTCACCCTCCGGCTTGAGATTGAACCGGCACTTCTGTCAAGCCAAAGCTTCACTATAGCTCTACCCAACAATCCGACACCATCTAAGGGTGATTTTTTATTTTTCATTTTTTATTTTTCATTTTTTTTATTTTTCATTTTTTATTTTTCATTTTTTATTTTTTCAACCCATGGAATAACGGCGGGGGTTTTTCGTTATTCCACGGGGTGGCTTGTATACATTTCGCTAACGAAAGGCCCCCGCTTTTTCCAATCGTTAGATACTCTGCATACAAGCCACTCTTTATCTGTGTGAAACAACCCTTATATTTTCGTTTGTATTTTCATTTTTATGCTTGTGGTACATAAATGAAATTTACAAAGATAAAAAATAATACGCATGTGTAAAAAGCGAAAAATCTGACGTAGTTTGATGACTCATTCGAAAGGGAAACCCCCCAAAGAGGGCAGTATTTTAAAACTCACAAAAATCATATGGCGTGACGTCAACAGCTAGATTTCATAATGTCCATAAGCATAGCTTGTCACGCCATTATCATGAATATACCGCTTGTCGTCAAAGCAGCTGAGTGATACTTTATTTATCTCATAACTTCCAAGTTGATGGTTCTGACTTCTGATTGTTTTCATTCTATGATGCATCTGTTTATTATCAAATAGTGTCTCTTTATAATTTTCATGTTTGATGTTATTCTTAATAATATTCTTCCTAATACCTTTTGCTGTTTTTCCTCCTTTCTGATCATCTTTAATATAGCTATACATCTTCGATCTCAGTCCTACGAATTCACATATTGGGACTCCAGCAGCCTCATCTTTCATCTTACCAATCACTTTCTTATTGGTCTTATCGGAGAATGGCGAGCTTTCAGGATAGTCACTGTTATCGAATTTATTTTTATCCTTCCAGAAATTTCTATAGATGTCATGGGTTCCAATTTCATAGGTCAGTGAGTCTGTGTCTGTGAATAATAATTTTGCTTCATCTCCATATTTCTCTTTGATGTAGTTGTAATGGAAATCGTACATCAGTGTCTTGCTAAGGTCTAGAATACACATCCCCACGTATGCTGGCCGGTTTAAAGTAAGTGTTTCTTTTATCTTATGAACAGCTACTAGATTTTCATCGAAGATTTTACTGCTAACATAAGTGGGTTTACTAGCTAATTTCAATAGCTTCTCCTCATCAGTCACCAATCTGACGTCTACTCGCTTTCTGAGGTTTTCCATCGTTTTGCCAAATACACTGTTATTCATCAGCTTGAAAAAGTCTTTCTCAAAGGCATTTTTAGCATTCTTACGTTTTTCAGTATTGAAATCAATATATTGCCTAAGCCACGCGGACTGATTGAATTCTAACACTCGATGGATTTTAGTTATTTTCAAACCGAGATCAGTATATAATTGGAGGTTCCTATAATGGAGCACGTATTTTTCTTTGTTGCTTAATGTTGGTATTAGTTTATGTACCAGACCAGTTGATATATTGTATTTCTTTGCTATGTTTTTACAATAATCTGATAGCATGTCCCCAGTCACTTTAATCCTTTCCGGCCCAAGTGGGTAGTCATTATGTAGATCATGTAACTCTTGGGGGTATTTGAGGTCAACTTCAAGTATCAAACCCTTTGCACTATCTTCTTTATAGACAGCCAGGTCTAAATTATTGATCTGTTTTTGTGTCATCCATCTGAATCCGCCTTTTGGTAAATATTGACTCATAGCCCAACCATACAAATTATTAGCATCAAGATACACGATGTACTTCGAGGGCGCCTTCTCGTCATACTCTTTCATGTATTTATTATTTGCTTTACCGTAACGGTTGGCTATATAGCTGATTCCTCCACGCATACCCTTTTCAATGAACTGGAACATATCAATGTCTGTCATCAATTCTAATTTTATGTCAGTCATTTTCAGCATGGCATCCCAAGATAAACCAGGAGATGTGAAATAGTGACACGGGTCCAGTTTATAGTACTCAAGGCATGTTTTTCTGAAGTTTTCAAATACATCAGTCAGTAGGAGTACATCTGTTTTAAGGTACAGGTCATGATAATCACCCATGTTTTTCAAAGAGAATGCTTTCCAAACAGTCTGAGCATGCGTATAGTCTTCATCTGATATATGCTCATCACTCAGTATGCTATAGAATTCTTCTTTTGAGGGCAGCTTCTGATTGAATTGATCGAAACTGTCCATGTAGTCGTAAGGATAAACACCTTTCTGTGCCATCAGGTTAAGATCCTTTCCCTTGAACTCTTGTGAGGTGTATTTTAAAGCCTCTTTTGGTAGATTGCCTACAAGTTTTTCCAAACTGGAGCTCATGAACTGGAAACTATCAATGAAGGTCAAGTGGTTGCCAAGCATGAAAGCCATATACTTCTCCATGTTATTTGGGATAGCATTGATATTCATTTGACAGTCTTCACCTTTCTTGTTTTTGTAAGTGTGCTTCTTAACAATGGCTCCAATCTCCTGCATAATAAAATGACTATCATAGCCTCTCAGATTGTGGAATATAACAGGTATTTTTATTTCTTCTGGGTTCACTCTGAGTTTCAGATTACAATCTTGGTGAGCAGAACCTCTATACTTGCCGGTAATGTGACAATGATCTCGGACTCTAATATCCTTTTCAGTATATTTCTTATCACAGATGTGACAAACTTCGGCTTTTCGGAATTTCTCTTCATCATCTTTAGTCATTTTCAATGGTTTGTTAAAATTTTTGTTCACAACATTCTTGCAATATTTGACCTCCTCCAGCATAGCTTCCATAAATTTGTACACAGCCTTTTCACCCCTGTATATTGCTGCTGGTTTGCTGTATTTATCATCATAACAACAAACCACTTTATAGCCGTAGCCACAGTCAGTATGCTTCTGATAAGCCTCTGTATATGATTTATCACTATTGGGTTGACAACCGTGTATTTTTTCAGTGATGGCCTCAAAATCAGCATAGATCACAAATGGTACCTGCTGTTGTTTATGAAAGTTGTTGAATTTCAGTATGTTATTATCTTTGTTTGGCATTTTTATTGCCTGTGTGCCATTTACTTGCATGCAGTTGCCCTTGTGATCATTCAGAACCCTTTCAGAGCTGAAACACTGTAAGCAATGCATACAAAAGTGTTTTCTTTCTTTGTGCTTTGTTTGATTGTACATGAACTTATTGAAATCTTTGATTAGCACATAATGCTTGTTTTCATTTTCAGTTATTAGAAGCAGATTCAAACAGTCTGCATATTTCTCTTTTGATACATATATTGGATAAGGTTGTTTCTCCTCATAACCGAATACATTGATGTTGATCTCATTTTGTTTCTCTATCTTGTTGTAATGCTTGGTTGCAACTGGGAATTCAACCCCTGAATAATCTAATGTATTGACAAATTTTCTGTCAGTCTTCTTTATTCTCTGTGGGTATTTCTCTTGTGGGTTCAGGTGTCTGATATGACACCACATGAAGCACAGATCATCATCATTCTTTATGTTAATCAAACCCTTTGCACTGTTTCTGAGTTCATTCGGTAGTTTAATGTATGAGGAGCCCTTCATTGGCGCATATTTCACAACATTGAGGTAATGGCTGTCAACAGATTCAATTGTCCAACCTGAACCTTCAGATACCCAAACTGCAATCTTATTCATTATTTGGTCTTTTGACAACTGTAGTGATTCAGTTACTTCCAGATTATTCACAATTGTTTGAGCTACACTGTTGAAATATGCGGTTTTAAACTCTAATTGTCCATCAGTCATTTTTACAAATGTTACCTTTAGCGTTTCAACGAATTTCAGTCCTTTCATTTCATTCAACGATTTTATAATATTATATGCAACAGCCTTTCTTGTGTTTTGCAGTTGCGCAAGCGGGTCTTTGTTATTTTTTATACTGATTTCAAAAGACTTAGTGAAACCTTTCAGAGCTTTCTCTGTTTGCTCTATTTTTGTTCTGGGTGTTGGAACCGGCACAGGCTTTTTGGCTCTTGGGGCGGGAATTGGTCTCTTTTTCAATTGCTCTATTTCTTCCAACCATTCAGCAGGTGGAGCTGGTAATCTTTTCCTCTCAAAATAATCAACCAATTCTTTCACAGTTGGTCTTTTCGTCCTTGGGGCGGGAATTGGTCTTGTTCTTGGTTTAGGTACAGGTTTTGTGTCATCAACTATAATAACTTTAGGCTTTTTCTGCTGCTTCAACAGCAATTCGATTAGCTTGGATTTGCTCAATTTTTTGAGACTTTTCTTGTCCATATTACTACTAGTTTCGATAATTTTTTCCATTTATAATATATCTATAGTTATTATTTCTTTAAAACATTTCCGTCTGCGTTTAAATATGGTTGAGAATTCAATTGATCCAATTACTGGATCCTTTTGAATTGTAATTATTGAAGAATATTTTTTTGATGTTTTTTTGTTTTAATATGACAAGATTTTCCTGCCATTGTGTAGTTACGTCCTGTCTTACATATGTTACAGTACCATTCTTTATTTAGCACATAGGTAGTCTTGTGTTTTTTTCTTTCCTCATCACTGAGAACTCTAGGCCTTCCCCGACCTCTCTTAACATTTTGATTCTCCATATATAATCTATATATTTTTATTTTTATATCAATTTAATTTTCTTTTAAATCTTTCCTTCTTGATAAGTATAATTTGCTTTCTTCTAAGTGTTTAGTTATTTCATGAATCAAGTCTTCGAAACTATTGCTCATGAGGTATTTGCATTTGTTTTTCTCATACATTAGCTTCATATCAGACTGTTTGTCTGACACTTTATACACACCTGTTGGGCTTTTAAATTCAAGACAAAGAGCATTGTATTTTCTTGTGGGATTCATCAGCATTAAATCACATTGTCCAGCCATATATCCTTTCTTATAACTTCTGATTCTAATGTTCGGGCTTATTTGATTTTCACCTAATCCCGCCACCATTAATGCGTCTTCATATTTCTTTCTGATGAATGACACAATCTTGTAGTGCAGATCATCTTCACTTTCAATCATCAGCATATTATTGCTTCTGTCATTGAACTGATTGTAATACCCCTGTTTTCTGATTGATGGCAACACTTTAGATGTAACCCAATGTTTAAATTTTGCTGCTTCCTGTTTTTTAGAGGACAGTATTAGTGAATAAAATCCTGATTCATTTATAAAAAACATTTGAAAGTTTTTTCAATGGCTCAGCACGAGGTAACGTTTTGTTACATCGTGAATCAGTGGCCTCAGCACGAGGTAACGTTTTGTTACATCGTGAATCAGTGGCCTCAGCACGAGGGACCGTTTTGTTACATCGTGAATCAGTGGCCTCAGCATGAGGTAACGTTTTGTTACATCGTGAATTTATGCTGATTTTGTGGTCTCTTAAGATTCTATCATCAGATAAAACATGATCCTTGATTGCCTTTTGTGGATTTTTATAGTCGAGAATAATAGCTATGTCTCTTCCTCTGAACCAAATGTCATTGTTATCATCAAGATAGCAATCTATTGATACATCCAATTCTTTATTATTGTAGGAATATTTTTGCATTTGTATATTATATTATAATAATTTATTTTTTAATTCATTTTCGACCTGTGTTTAAATATAGTCAGGAATAATAATATTCTTGGCTACATAATAGCAAATGACAGTATGTACTACTGTAGGGTCTACTCACATATATGTTAGATAATTTTCTCTTTATAATATGTCTTTTAAATCCTTGAACGGTATCCAACTGTTAAATTCGTCACTGTAACCCTTCCACTTCACCAAAGCTTGTTTCTTCTTGTAATCTCTGCGAATGACTTTATCAATACGGAAAACATCCTGTCTGGCTTTCAATAATTCAGCTTCATAAAAACTCCCTTCAATATCTTCACCTTTCAGATCCTTTATTTTGTAAGTGACTGGATTAGTGTATTGGATCTTATCAACTGTAAATACTTCTTCAGTCCAATTTGGTGTATAGCCCTTGTCGAACACATTCCGTTTATACTTAGATATTCGAACCTTATCACCTATTTTGAATTTCGGTTTCTGTTTTAATGTTTTCATATCACCATACAAATTGAAGTAAACAGTTCCTTCATTCCTCTTATCAGATGCTTCAACGGGTGTCATCTTTGTGCTTGAATGTTTGGTATTATTATACTGTTTCACTAATTTTGGTAACATGTCTAAATACTGTGTATTACCTTGAACAGTGAACTGCTTCCACATTTTGGATTTAATTGTCCTATTCCATCTTTCAACTACTGATGACTTCTCTTCATTCTCAGTTGAGTACATCTGTACACTATGTTTCTCTAGCAAGTCCTTCAAGTGTTTGTTGTAAAACTCTTTTCCCTTGTCGACCCATAAATACTGTGGTTTTCTGCCTTCCTTGAATATTGATTTGAATGCTTCAGTGACAGATTCACCTTTCTTATCCTTCAATGGGACAATCCAACCATATTTGCTGAAGACATCAATAACCATAAGAAGATATCGATAACCTTTATTCCATTTACTGAACTGTTGCATTTCAACTAGATCACTTGCCCATATTTCATCAATTTTATTTACAATCACACGCCGCCGAGTGAAATTTCGTTTTATGGGTGCATGTAATTCATCAGCTAGTTTTTCTTGCCAGTTTTCTTCACTCGACGGCTTTTTCCGTTTTTTGAAACACCAAGACCAATTTCTGTTTTTTGTCAATTAAGAATCTAGCTGTTTGACCCCATTTTGGCATCTCACCATATGGTATTTGATCTAGTGACTCGACCATTGTTCTATCACAATCACCTTTATTTTTTCCCATATCATAACAAATATCATGATAAGCTGCTATTTCATCTACTTTATTGTAAGGTTGTACATTCCATTTCAAGACCTCACCAGTCAATGGATCATATTCCAACTGCTTCATGCAATGGATTGTATGGTCCCATATATTTATATTTACTTGGTGTCCAACCTGCTTTTGGTTTAGGAAGCTTGCCAATTACCTTATGGATATCAATCGCACCTCCCATTTTATTGATTTTAGCTACCCATTTTTGTATATCTTCTGGTTTTGCATACATGATATCTCCAAGCAATGAGCCACCACGTGTATAATCAACTCCAGCAATATCTGTTTTATACATTTTTTTCTTGTCAGAGCGTTTGGGTCTAATAGCAGTGCTCAATTGCATTAAGCCTTCTTTACCAACCTTTGTGATTGCAGGCTTTGCGAGGGAAAGTCCTTTGTCAATTAATTTCTTTTGCAGCTTTGGATTTCTCATTGCTTCAGAAGCATAATATCTACCCATTTCAACACCCTTCTTCGCTAAATAAGGGACTCCATGTTCCAAAAATCCTGTTAGTGCCATATCTGCTGCCGAATCTAGTATGCCCGCCCCTTCAGACGGGCTAATCAGTTTCCCTTCCCTTTGACAAACTTAGTCTTTGTGATCCCACACTCAGCACACTTGCATTTCATCATGGTTCTTCCATTTTTAGTCTTTTGGTATGTTTCGCTTCCTGGTACACACTCAGTCTGCTTCTTCTGTTTCACACAATATGATTTTACCATTATACCATTAAGTTAGATATTTTTGAAGTAGTCTATGATGAATCTGTGATTGACTCTTGTGTCTGTTGGATCAAATTCAGCATTATGTATTGTATTAAGAATGGATCTGCCTTTTTGTCTCTCAAGAAGATAGTACAAACACCAATATCCACATAATACTGATTCCCTTTCTTGTATCTCATCACCAGAGTATTCAAGTTGTTTACCGCTTGCAGCCATATACATTTGAACTTCTGTTGGCATCATTAAACCGAAAGAGTCGAAGTATTCACAGTATTTATCATTTTTGAAATTCCTATAACAAACCCAATGAGTACCAGGTCCAATTTTGGAATCAAGATTGACTATCCCACATTCATTCTTTTTTATTTGTCTCGGCATATTGTCTCTTGAAAATACTCCTCTAAAATGTTTTATTCCAAGTTGTTTAACCCAATTGATTAAATCAAAGTTGGATAAGGGTTTATTTACAAAATGGTTCCTAGTATGGGGATTGAATTGAATGGACTGTTTTTGCCCAGTAGAAGTCCTTTTCCTTTGGTTTTTCTTTTTTTTTTTTCATTCCCATGCCTATTGGGTTATCCCATGTACCAAAAACAGGAGGGGATTGCCATGGAATCATAGCATGTTTCCCACCACTTTTATTTTTTGCAATGGAATCTGGAACATGAACTGGTAATGACCGTCTTGGACGGCTGCTTTCAACATGCAAACCTTTTCCAGTTAATTTTCTAATTGCTTCTATGGCTAAAGGAATACCAATGCTTGCAAGAATTGACGCAATCCCCCGTCCAGTCTGCGCTTTTGTGGGTCTGATAACAACATCACCACCAGACTGCAATTTGCTCATTATCTGTGATAGCTGTCCTTTTGTGAGCAAGTTACCTAAGCTCAGTAATTGAGGCAGATTATTATTAGGAATCATAAAACCACCTGTTTGTCCACTTCCTTTCTTGCTGCCAAATAATTTGTCAATACCAAGACTACCAAGTTGACTTATTGCACCTGTAGCCAACGCTGGGATAGCTTTTGATGCAGCTCTGGTAGCATAAGGCAGAAGTTTAGTTCCAAGTGAAAAAAGACTGGACCAAAGAGAGCCTCCTTCTACAACTGCTTTTCTGATTTGATTTTTTGATATCTTGATGTCTGAACCTTTTCCTGATCTACTTGATTTAATCAGTTTGTTGATTTGTCTCTTAGTCAACATTAGTTGATCATTACCAGTTAATTCATTATGCGATAACCTTATTGTTACAGGTGAATTTGTTGCATAAGCTTTTGCTAGCTTTTGTTTCTGACTTTTTGAAAGTCTCACTCCATGAGGATGATAAGTAGTCATATAATATATGTTTATACTAAATTGTATTTAATACAAACAATCATTTAATTTAATTATTTAATTTATTTAATTTATTCAATTATTTATTTAATTTAATTTACATTGATCTCAGAATTAATTTTCCATCAGTCTTTCTCATCTCAATATCCTGCTCATAGAGGACCAATGCATACACACTGTAATCAGCATTTGTTCCATCACTCAAAGTGTATTTGAAAGTCAGTTTTGTCATTCCATCTTTAATATCCTGTTTCTGTTTTGTCAAATCAAAATAAATGAAAGGGAATATTGTACCGAAATTGCCCCTGTTGAGAAGGGTACTTTCACTGAAATCGTTTACAGCTTGAACATATTTCAAAACATCTCTAAATACTCTTGTTGGTTCTGTTGAGGGTTTATAATGAACCTCTGGATAATCATTTCCATTGCCAACCTCAAGATAACAATCAGTCAAAGTTCGGTTATTTGCAACTGAGAATGTGTTATAGAGAAATTTATTGGCTGTCTGAGATGCATCACTTGCATCATTGATGATGAATACAAAGACATGCCTGGGTTTGTTTATTCCTGTGGAAATACGGAAATTGGCAGTCTGTTGTCTCGTTGAATTGCCTCTCTCAACCATTTCTCTCATGTAAGTCCACTTTCTGTTGTCAAGATACTTGCTCATGTATAAGGACTTTCCCGCAGAATTGAAAATAATACGAGGAACAATTAGCTGGAATTTAGTTAGTATCACACGACATTCATCAGTAGCTTGCCAAATCATATTGTCATCACTCTCAAGTTTCAGGTTCACCTCTACTTTTGAGTTAGGCATGAGTTCATCCCAAAAGCTCTTGAAAAAACCGTATCTGTTCAATGCTATCTCTGCATTTACTTCACCACCATCATTAAGCAAAGCTTTACGATCTGAGAATCCTTTGTTATAAGCAGCTTGTGCCACTCTGTTTTCAGCGCCTCTACTGGTGTCAAGATAGAAGAACTCATTGGTTCCCTGACTTACAGCATAACCTTGTGAATACTCAAGCAATGACTTAATATTTGTGGCTTGGTTTGCATTACGGCATTCATAAACATCAAGACCATTCATTTTCACATTAATGGTGTTAATAAGAGCGTGAACTGAATTAACAATACCATTTCGATCTGCACCAGCAATGTCAGCTCCATCTGCAAGCTTATTTTCTTTGAAAATAACATTAAAACGGGCATTATACCAGTCAAATGGTGTAGTCTCTCCACTGTTATCAACAACAAATCGGTAGCCTGTTTTCCTCTGATGAGCATTATTTGCTACTACAGTATTAAGTGCTGTCTCTAGTTCGAACACTACATCTTCATATCTTTCGATATATTTTGAGTCACGATAGTTTGACATATATTATTGTGTTAGATAAAAGTTATTTTATTTTACGTGGTCGACCTCTCTTTCTTTTGATTAAACCACCAGTCTGGCTCACACTCTCAGTTCCACTCTTGTTTCCACTCTTTCTCTTTTTCAAAAGTTCTATGATTTTGTCACCAGCTTTTTTGCCAGCATGTTCACCAATTGTTGTTGCTGCTTTTTTTCCAGCTGTTTTGATAATGTCAGTCACAATACCTTCACCATGTTGTTCATATTTCTTAAACTCAAACCGTTTCATATACTATTTGGTTTTATAATTCCACACCTCTCAAGAATAACTCAATATACCAATCTATCCCATTTAAATCGACTGGAGCTCCAGAAGAGTCTGTGACATAAAAGCGTATTGAGCTGATTGTATGTGTTGAGACAGGATTCCATGAAAGAAAACGAGGTTTGTAAGTGAAAGGTAAACTTCTAACGAGATCTGTGACTGGTATAACTGCGATTGTATTTGTGCTATTTCCATCAACAATGCTATCTATCACCATATCACAATTGATATAAATTTCATCTACTCCTCTTGTAATATCAGGTAGATTTGTTCCATATTCTGTGGCTGGAACTAATTTTGAATCGAAACCGATAAGTTTTCTGAAATCAAGATTCCTCAGATCCACACGATAATTTTCATTGAGTTCAATCAAAATGCGATATGTTGACAAAACGAAATACATGTTAATACCATACAGGAATTTTGATTTGTCTGTTTCAGATGGATTCAGTACATGGCTGTTTTTTCTCATATACTCATGAATGTAACTATTGATATCGTCGTATGAATACATCCCGTTAACGAATGTTATTGTTTCCCAGTTTACACCTTTGTCATAGCTGTATTTCATTTGATTATTCCCAAAAATATCTCTGATATTGTACCAACTGTATGTCATATTGATAACATTCACAGCCATTTCATATTTCAAATCATTCATTAATTTAAGAGGTGTATTGAATCTTTTTTCAAAATCATGACTCTTACTAACACCAATTTTGTCTCTGTTTTTACTGTTGAATCGTAATGAAATTTCTGTCATATACTTTTACATTAGATATTTCATCATTATTTTATTTAGCTCACCGGTTTTCAGGATTCCCAGTCTGTTCAATGTATGCAATATATTTGTGAATTCATTTCTTACACCCATGCTATTGTTGCCGGCTGAAATAGATCCACCAAGCAACTGTAAACGTGAAAGCATGTCACCCAAAAATGCACCCCTTGAACCCATTCCTTTCCCTGTTTTGTATTTGTAAGAAGCTAATACATCATCAATCGTTTCTCTGTATTTCTTCAAAGTTTGTATTTCTCTTTTATGAGATTCATTTTCTTCTGGAGTGATTGATTTTTTTTTCTTCTTCCCATATTCAGGGCTATTTCTCTAGCTTTTTTCTTTTCCTCAGCAAGTTTTTGTGGGCTGACTTGAGTTAACTCGCTAGGCTTCAAAAGCTTGTTATTTTTTAATATAATTCTGTCATCTCTATCGAAATTGTTATCGATCGCTAATATGTTGGGTGTCCGATCCTCTTCTTCAGGTCCTTCAACTGCTAAAGGAAGTTCCATACCCATTGTAATAGCTCTTCTATTAGCTTCAATAACATCATCAAGTCCTTGTGTTAAAGCCTGTTGATTTTTTTTCAACTGTTCAATGACTTCATCCTGTTTTTTGTCGACACTTTCTTTCACACTCTTCTAAACATCAATAGAGGGTTTCAGCAATTCTGATGTTGTATCATATGCATCCTGTTTTCTGTATTCATAAGTCTTGATAACATCACGAACTTCTCTTGTTTTGTTTCCAGCTTCAATTCCACTTTTAAGAAGCCTTTTCATTCGTTCTATATCCATATACAATTGTGTTAGACTAATCTAAACTATTTACATATGGAAATCCCTAATTATGATATTCAGGGTTCAAAGAATTCATTCAGACAGTTGTATCCGTATATGCCAAAAGACACTTTCAGGATGCTGCTGGCTGGTAATTCTGGATCTGGAAAGACAACATTGTTCATGCATCTGATTATGGAACTGTTGGTCTATTATGATCAGATACATCTTTATGCAAAAAATTTGGATCAAGACAAGTACAAATATCTTCGGAAAGTAATGGATGAAATAAGCAGTCACATTGGATATCCTGCCTTGGTTTGCAGTCAAGAAGAGATATTGCCAGTTGAACAAATAAAAGACACAGATTTGCAGCGATTGGTTGTTTTTGATGATTTCGTGACTGACAAGAAACAAGATCAGATAATCAACTATTTCATTCAGGGGAGACACAAGAACTGTTCAGTCATATATCTCACACAGTCATTCTATGGATGCCCAAAATCAATCAGACTCAATTGCAGTCACTTCTGCCTTTATGATTTCCCATCCTCAAGAGAAAGGAACTTGATTGCACAAGAACTTGGAATAGACAAGAAGAAATACATTGAAGCCACCAAGAAACCTTATTCCTTCTGTTATGTCGACAAGCCAATGAAAACAATCAAGAGGAATTTTTATGGTGCTGTTTAATCTAATCTAATATTATATGGCAATCAATAATTTTCAAAATCCAGAAAAACAGGAGAATCCCAGAACAGAAAGAATCGAAAAATTGATCAAACCTGACGCTGCTGTTGAAACACCATTTGAAATCGCTGAAAAAATCAAAATGGAAGTATACAGGAGGACACAAAAAGTATTGAAAAACAATAAGAGACTACCTGTCATCTATGAAACCATACCACCTGAATTCTTGGAAGATGAAAGCAGTGATGAAGAAGATTAATCTAACAAGATGATATAATGGGAGTTTTTAATTCTCCACTAGATCAAGATGAAACAAAAACTGGTGAAAGAGGCCCGGCTGGTCCAATTGGTCCCAAAGGTGAAAAAGGTGATAAAGGTGAAAGAGGTCCAAAAGGTGATAAAGGTGATAGAGGTCCATTTGGTTTCAAAGGTAATAAAGGTGAAACAGGTGATGGATTTAGATTAACACAAGATGGTAATTATGACATTGAAAATAAACGTTTGACAAATGTTGGTGATCCAGTAAATCATTATGATTCTACTAACTTGGGATATGTTAATGATGCTGTTTTATCAATTGAAGGAACACGTGTTAATCCATTTAAATTTCTTCTTGAAGATGTATCAAAAACAACTATTCTTAGAAATGCGAATAATCTACAATTAGAAGTCTATAATAAAAGCCCTTACTCAATAAATAAAAAAGCCTTGTCTTTTGTTATTCCTACTGCTGGTCTTACAACTGTTCTTCGTTTTGATTTGTCACAATTGGAAGTTTCAAAGTACACTTTAGTTGTTGAGTTTTATACTGATGGTAACCCAAATAATGCAACAGTAGATGACGACAATCTGTCGTCTAATTTGATTGAAGGAAAGGATTCGATAAAAAGAGCATTTCCAAAGACTCATCTTGTTGATGGTTATCTTAAGAGAATATTCTTCCTTGAAAAAACAAGTCATGGTTCCACATCAATGGAGTTATTGTTGATTTCACCATATTTACAAAATAATGCCAAACATCATGTCATAGTTTATGGTGTTTATGGATTTTCTAATATCATTTTATCACATATTCACGACCCAGCTTTTGAAATAGAAGAAGGAAGAATTGTATTTGATAATGAGGTTAAAATGAGTTTTCATAGAATAGTCAATGTTGGACGCCCTATACTTCCACAAGACTGCGCAACTAGAAAATACGTTGATGATGGTGTAATAGGTAAAGCGGATAAAACATATCTCAATAATAACTTTGTGAAAAAAGATGGAAGCGTTGCAATGACTTCTGATTTGAATCTTGGAGGTAACAAATTGACTAATGTAGCAGCGCCAACAGCAAACAATGATTCAGCCACAAAGGGGTATGTTGATACTGAAATTGCTGGAATTACTGGCATTGATGTTTCTCCATTTCTTAAAAAAGACGGAAGTGTTGCAATGACTGGTGATCTGGACATGGATGACAATAAAATAGCAAATGTTGGGGCTCCAACTGCCTACAAAGATGCTGCCAACAAAAAGTATGTTGATGACCTTGTTTTTTCAGCATCAGGAGCACAAAAAAATCCATTCGCTTTTCTGTTGAAAGATATTTCCAAGTCAACAGGGATACAAAATGTTAATAGCCTCCAAATTGAAGATTTTAACAGATCACCATATCATATTAACAAGTCATCATTGTCTTTTTTGATTCCAACAAGTGGCAACTTCACATCCAAGATTCGCTTTAATGTTTCATCATTGAGTAATGGACGGTACACATTTGTTACTGAGTTTTACTCACCATCAGACCCAAGAAGTGCAACAATCAGTTTAACCCTTCCAACAATTAACATGCGTGACGCTGGACAGTCATTTCAAAAATCTTTTACTAGAACTCCACACGTTGATGGTTATATTAAAATTCTTTTCCAGATAGAAAAAACAAGTGGTGGGCAAGCGGCAATACAGGTGGAACTTTCCAGCACAGCTCCTGCGTCTAACACCAAAACACATATCATCGTTTATGGGGCCTATGGCTATCATACCAATTTGTCTTACTTTGTGCACGACCCAGCTTATGAAATTGAAAACGGCCATGTTGCGTTTGGTAGTAATATTGACATGAAACTAAACAAAATCCTCAACCTGCAGGATAACCCCTCAAACCCCCAAGATGCTGTAAACAAAAAGTATGTTGATGCTGAAATTGCTGGTATTGATGTTTCTCAATTTCTTAAAAAAGATGGAAGTGTTATAATGACCGGCAATCAGGATTTTGGGGGGTTTATTATTAGAGGTCATGGGATAGGAAACCAACCAGCAGATCTTGTGAATAAATCGTATATTGACACTAATCTCGCATCAAAAAGCAGTATCGGTCAAACTCTACTTCGAGATGGAACACAAGAAATGACTGCTAATTTAAATCTGGCTGGTAACAAAGTGATCAACTGTGCAACACCAACTGCTAACACAGATGCTGCCAATAAGTTTTATGTAGATGATAAAACTAAAGATATAATTGGATTTACATCTGATGGAACTTATGATTTTTTAAACAAACACTTGGAGAATGTTGGCCAGATTCATACTTCAGACTATATTGACATGAATAATAATAAAATAACAAATTTAGCGGACGTGGTGAATGAAACTGATGCAGTGAACTTCAGAGTTTTAAATCGAGCTTCACAAACCATCAGAGCAAACACTTTATTATTGAATGGAACAAATGCGATGGCAGCGGATATGAAACTTGGAGGGCATAAAATCATTAACTTGAAAGAAGGAACAAATAAAACCGATGCCGTAAATTTAGATCAATTAGAAAAAAGTCATATTGCATCTGCTTCTCATCCAAAGAATGCTTTCAAATATTTGATGAATGATATCGATGAAATTAGCACTGAATATGGCTTGACAGTTAATGGATATGTCAATTTACCTCGGTCACCACATTTGATTTCAAAAAAGGTCATTGATGTAGACTTGAATAAAGAAGCTAATCATATTTACAGAGCTAGAATTGGTTTCAATATGTATACAATAAAAGATGGAAAATACACTTTCATTCTTGAATGGCTATTTCCTGATTATGAAGGAATGAGTCTTAGTAGTGTAACATTCAGTGCAACTGGTGGAATTACAATTCATAAAACTGTAGGGAGAAAATTTGATAACAGAAATGAAGATCATTCGAGATATTTATTATGGATTGAAAAACCTTCAGTAAGTTCACCACCTGAATATTTATATTGTACGATTCATATTAATGCTAACCCAACTTATCCAAATAAGTACAAAGTTCATTGTGTTGCATATGGTATTGATTTTGAAGCTGTAGACGTTCCATCAAGTGTTTACGACTTCACAGAGGCTTATAAAATCGTGAATGAAAAAATACAATTACAAACTGATTTAGATTTGAATGGTTTTGATGTGAAAGAAAATGAAAATTGGTTGTTTGGTGGAGACAATGGTGAATTGACAATGCTAAATAATATTAATATGAACACTTATCTGATAAAAGAGGCTAAACTTGGTGGTGATTTAAATCTGAATGGCTATAGAATTCATAATAATAGTTTGAATCTATTTTGTTCAAGCGTTACAGGTGTAATTATGGAAACAGCTTTCGATTTGGGTGGATTTGCTCTTTACAGGCCGAAATTAGGAGGTGATCTAAATTTGAATGGGAATAATATAATTGGTCAATTACAATATTTAAATTGCTTTGTCAAAGCCAATCGAGGACATGATAAGAATGTTTTAAAGCCTGTATTGATAAATGGCTCTGAATTTTTAGTTATTCACAACAATAACTTTCATATTAAGAATATGTATGTATTACAAGGAACAAAACCCGGAATATTCTACTTCAAGACAAAAGCTGAAGGTGGTGGGCCTTTGCCATTACCAGCAACTGTTTATGAACACAGACAATCTTCTTTAAGTAGAAACATCACAACGGTCAACATCAACAAATCATTATCGAGAGGCTATTTAATCATTGATTATTCACATCCTAATACAGGTGCATTTGATACAACATTCACACTTGAAGTGGTCATGAATTAATCTAAATTAATATTATAATGGGAGTTTTCAATTCTCCACAAAATCAAGACAATAAAGGTGATATAGGTCTAATTGGTCCACAAGGCCCACAGGGTCCACAAGGTGTTTCAGGTTCTGTTGGCCCCAAAGGTGATGGATTTACATTAACACAAGATGGGCATTTTGATATTGGAGGAAATAAAATAACAAATGTTAATGAAGGAACATCGGATGATGATTGTGTAACAAAAAAACAACTAGATTTGAAGTTAGATAGAGCAACTTTTGTTATTTCAAATTCACTGCCTGGTATACCTGTTCTTGATGGAATTTCAATTGCTTTGATACCATCTCTGTCTGTATTGACAACTGATGCTGATGATAGAGTTTCTAGTTGGCTGGATCCTGTTAATAATGTCACTTTTACACAAACTTCTAATTCGAAAAAACCATTGTTACTGAGAGATTCAGTCAAGAAAAAGTTTTTCATACGTTTTGATGGCAGTGATGACTACTTGGAGAACAGTTCATTTGATGTTTCTAAAGTTGCTGGACAGAGTGGAAATACTTGTACTGTTATAATCATTGCAAACACAAAACAAACAAAATATCAATCACAATTTCAATGGGGTAAGGGTGCTATTAGATTTGGTGTTCATCTGCCTTGGATTAATGGAGCATGTTATATTGATTTCGGTTCTACATTAAATGGAAGACTTGCTGTTTCTTCTTTGGCTAATCTGACGGGAAATATTGAAGTTTTTACTGTTCGAGTTGATGGTCATAATATGGAATTTTTCAGAGGTGTTTCATCAATGACACCAGTTGGAACAGGATCAATTTCAGCAACATTGACTGGTAGTGCACAAGAAATGTTTATTGGTTGTCAAGTTCATACAGATGGTTCTGCAATTAATTTTTGTGAAATGGATCTTTATGCTTTTGCTGTTTGGCAGAAATCACTAACTAACCAAGAACTGAGAAATATGTATCGTTTCATTGAAGATTATTTTGATCTTTAAATTTTTGTCTAAACAACTGATATATGAAAGACTTATTGAGATATGTATCTTATGTTTTCAAGATTTACAAAAAAGACTACCCCAATTTAGATGATTCTATATTAAAATCCTGTCTTGCATACAAATTTTTATACCACAAGCATTTCGAAGGATATATTACTATAGATGATATCATAAAATCTCACGCAGACATAGGCCTTATTGGTCCCGGAAGCGGTTGTTTATCAAACTTCTTAGAACATACTCTTGGTTGGATTGATGTATTACAGACTCATGCTATCCTCCATGATGCATATGGAAGATTTTACAATGATTATTCATTGGGCCGTGGATATAGTTATGCATATCCTGATTGCCTAGCAACAAAAAATAGTAAAAGTTCTCCATTATGCGGCCAGATGTCAGGAATACTGTATTGTATTTTTAATAGAATTATTGTATAAATGATATATATGAAAGAGCGAAAAAGCATATTCAACTGGAATCATATTTCAGATGAATTAACAGAAGATCAGGTAAATGAATTAAAATCCTATTACCGAACATATCACAGAAAGTGTTGGGCTCATAAACAGGCGGTTAAACGGTTCAAAAAATGGAAATTAGCTGGTAATTCAGCGTCTATTATATTTGCAACTGGGGGTCTCGCCACAAGTGTGGCAACAGGTGGTGTTAGTTTGGTAGCCATCAGTACAGCAGCACTTTTGATACAAGGGTGGATGAAGCATAAAAACCTAGATTTGAAAATCCAAAATTGCACATATGCTTATCAAAGCTATCAACATCTACTCAATTCAATAAAAGACAAGTTGAGAAGTGGTGATTTTGATGCTTCAAGTATACAAATCTCAATGAAGAATATCGATGATTATGTGACTGATAATAGTCCAATTATGGATAAGTACCTACTGAAATATGATGAAAAATTCACTGCTTGATAATACGAATAATCTTATCAAATCTCAACAATAGAATCTCAACCCAATATCGATCATAAAATTTTAATGTCTTCTTTGATCTTGTAACTATTATTTCATCAAATGGTAGATCAAGCATTATGAATATTTGCTTAAGCATAAATTTGGTGCTTATCATTCTTTTACGATTCTTATTCACCGAAGGGAGGATATGTCTATCTCTTCGAATATTTTCAATATTTACCCTTATCTTTTACTGAAATTTGAAATCTATTCTTGCGACATATACCATTTATCACATTTTCAATATGGTACTTCCGATGATATACAGATTTTCGCTTTATTTTATACATATTATTATGAAAGTCAACGTACTCCTTACAATAATCATAACCATGGACTGAACCACAATTTAGACAAACATTTTCACCATCATCGTTAAACATTCTCTGATTATCACAGCAAGGTGCTTTCACACTTTTAACAACTTTGACCAATAGCTGATCACAAAAAGAACATGTGAACTCTCCCATATTCTTTAATTCATTGTGGATTACTGAATTACAACTCATTCTATAATATTATGTGAGATATTATTTCTTTATGCAACTAACACATGACGTCACGTGAGAAATAATAGCTATAGGCGATGACTCATTTCCTGTTTTTCCGAGAATGTCACGCTTGGTGATTTTTCCGAGAATGTCACGCATTTTAATAAACTATAGATGAAGTGTGCAGACCTTGGTTCCATCAGATTGAACAACTATAGATTCCATCAAATTAAATAACTATATATTCCATCAAATTAAATAACTATATATTCCATCAAATTAAATAACTATATATTCCAGAATACGAGACCAGATTTGGGGAAAACGAAATCAATTGATTTCGTACCCCCAAACACTATACTACTGGCCAACAGAGTCAAGTGACTAGAATTTGCAACCAAATGTCTCGAAGAAAACGAACATATGATTAATCAACTGACTCAGTGAAACAACCCATTAATTACATAAGTTGATGTATGGCAAGTTTTCTAAATTATCTGACCATCACAAGTATGATCGATTAATTGACCGAAACAATCCTTTGAGCATTCAGATGATGAATTGAACAATCCATTACAGGTTTACAGAAGTTGCTGTATGACAAGTTCAATATCCAGTTTTCAATCAGAACAGTCAAGCGTGTGCGGTATAACATCGGATGGAGGAAGTCTGGGCCCCATTATTGCCAGATAGTTAGAGAGGCCAACAGAGTCAAGCGACTAGAATTTGCAACCAAATGTCTCGAAGAAAATGAACAATTTGAAAACGTTGTGTTTACCGACGAGAGTAGCATCTGGCTAAGCAGACACAGCAAACTTTGCTTTCGCAAAATCGACAAACCTGCAAAGATGAAACCAACAGCTAAGCATCCATTTAAGGTGCATGTGTGGCCAGGAATATCGATGAAAGGTGCTACCCCAATTTTAATATTCACCGGTATCATGGATCGATTTTTCTACGTAGAGGAGATACTGTGTAACACCCTGAAGCCCTTCCTGAGTGCCACTTTTCTGGACAACAACTACAGGTGTCAGCAGGATAATGATCCCAAGCACTCAAGTAAGTAGTAGCGGTGTGTGTGACTTCATATCTTATTGACTTGTTGGAAGCACTCATTTGAGTAGTCTAAATTTAGATATTTTAGAGATGTTTAGTGACTACAGTTGTAGTTGAATGCTGAATTACTCAGATCAAATATTTTACTTTTCAATCCGATCTCATTTCCAAGATCCCTTGACTTAAGAACATGTAACACGTGTTCATAACAAAAACAGTGCAAATTTCGATAGAGTTATCCTTGTTTACTTCACAGGCAAGCTGGCGAAACAGAAAAATCCCCCGATTTAAACCCCATTGAGATGTTATGGCACGAGTTGAAGTGTTTCCTTCGACGAGTTGTGAAGCCTTCGAACAAAGACGAGTTAGTTCGGGGCATTCAGCAGTTTTGGGATATTGTCACTCCCAAGAAGTGCTGCAAGTACATCACTCACTTACAGAAGGTCATTCCAGCTGTAGTTAGACGTCAGGGGAAAGCCTCTGGACACTGACATTAAAATTTCATGCCAGATATTAAGTAATTGTTAGTTTACAGTGTATTTTCATTCTGAAATCGTTCATAGTTTACCTTAGTTTCTCAAGACTTCTGTTCTTTAATATTACAACATCGGCGATCAGCTGATGCACTTTATAGTCGATTAATGTTTGTCAGACAAGTGCTGCGAGTTTCTGTGTTAAACCCATCGCTTAAGTTCAGTAGTTTTTAAAGTTTGGGTTGCTATAAATTTCACGTTGATAAGAGACAGGAGGTTAACTGAGACAGAATTGAGCGGCGGCGATATCTTGTGTAAGCTTATCTTGAGTTACGATTTGTTAACACGAAACAAACTCGGCTTTGTTTTCCGAAAGGTTACGTAGTACATTGACCGAAGCGCAGAATTTTAGGTTATCTGCCGATGACAATAAGATGCTCTGTTTCAATCTTTAAGGTTCATCGAAAAATCGAGTATTTAAGGTATAGTTATAAATTTCAAGGCCATATGTAAATAGAAATAAAGTGATATTGAGTAATTGTGTTTTGCTACCTTTCCCTTGACGATTCGAATAACCAATCGTTTAAATCGTCCATAGTTTGCCTTGGAGAATCGAAAATAAAGCTTAGTGAGTAAACTGTGATAATATAAAAACTAAGTGGTTAGTTTCTCACGACTTCTTGTATTTAATATTGCAACGTCGGCGATCAGGTGATGTGCTTAGTCACTTCCTGTGAGTTTCTGTGTTATAAACCCGCCTCTTAAGTTCAGTATTTTTTTTTAAAGTTTCAGTTGCTATAAATTTTAGTTTGATAAGAAACAGGAACAATCCAGACAGGCAGAAGTTAGCGGTGACGATATCTTTTGTCAACAGTATTCTGCGTTATGCTTAATTGAACGAAACGAACTCTTACAGAAGTTTTCCTAAACTGGCTTACACAGCACTTTGACCATAGTGCAGAATTTTAGGTTATCAGCCGACAAGAGTAAGATCCTTTGTTTCAATTCTTAAATAAGGTTCAAAAAATCGAGTACAGTAAAAACCCGCGTATAAGAACCTGGATTTTTAAACTTAGCCTAAACAGGTTCTTATATAAATGGTACTTAAAGCAAATTTAGGCTACCAAGGTTCTTAAAATAGGTTCTTATATTTTGATATGAATTTCATTTAAATATATTATAAATATCATCTCATAATACAAAAAAATAAAAATAATAAATTATTTATACCATAATGCCCAAAGGCAGTACAGTGCAGGTATGTCCTCAACAAAACATCTGCTCAAACAAACTCATAGTCAGTTCTCTGAAATGCCATTTCAAAGTTAATACCAAGAAAATCTTGGGACACTTTTACAGCAACTCCACTGATAAGAACCTAACTTAAGATTTTAGCCTTAATAGGTTCTTATGTGGGGGGACTTGAAATTAAAATTTTAGCCTAACAGGTTCTTAAAACCCAGGTTCTTATACGCGGGTTTTTACTGTATAGCTAATTAACGTGGACGTCTACTACTTTATTTAATATGTGTTTTGATTTCGATTCTGTCGCACACAGATATCAGTGACAGTCCTCTGTAGAAGAACATACACATGTACAGTCGATTCGCATTGCTACACGCTGTATCTCCGACTTTTTGATAGCAGACTACACGCAAATTGCGTGTATGAATAACAAAAGCTTATGAATACACGCAAAGCAATATTTACACGCATGTAAATTACATGCAGTGCCCACACAGTTCCCACGCAGTTCCCACGCAGTGTCCACTCAAATTACACTCACATTACACACATTTTACACGCGTGGACATGCTGCAATCCCTCTAGCCTCCTTCGCAGACGTCTTAGGCTCATCACGCGTTCCTTGCCCATGAACGTCTGCTGAACTAAACTACCACTTCCATTCACGGCGGTTAGCCAATCATAGTTTGTTTTCCAATTTATGGAAAGTAGGACTTCGACCCCTGGAATATTTTCACAGACAATGCACGTGAATCGGGTGTCGATTTTCATTCTTACGCAACTCGTTATTGGTTTCTTCAAAACAAAGGCTAACCGCCGACGAACGGAAGTGGCAGTTCAGTTCAGCAGACGTTCGTGGGCAAGGAACGCGTGACGAGCCCAAAGACGTCTGCGAAGGAGGCTACAATCCCTCCAGCCGGTACTGTATTTATCGAAGTCCCAGTGATATTAGAGCGCTTTTCAATTGAGTGTCGGAAAACCAAAACCACAGCAATTACTCCAACCAGCCACAACAGAAGTAAGCAGTGCAATGAGCCAATCAGAATACGAAGCAATTACGTGTAGCCGTTGTAAAGCGCAGGAAAATACATGCGTGCAAGTCACAATTGCTTTTGGTTTTGCTTCTCATTGGTTGAGAAAGTGGCGCGAGTTTTCCTGGCCAATCACAGAGCAAAGCAATGCAAAACCAAAGCAAAACCATAATTACTTTCAACACGCAACTGAAAACCGCTCTATCTCCCGACCCGAGTCATGTCAATTACCTCTGTTTAGTTTCGGTGAACGAAATTCACGGCTTGGATAGCACCACATAAGTAAAACAATTTAACGGGCAAATCTACCCTGTTTTGCATGAGCATTCTAATCGTTCCACATTTCCTTTCCCTTCTTTGTCAGCAATCTTCAACTTCACTGTGTGGGGAGCTTCTCTCTTTGTTTGGTTGTGGTAACAGCGGCCTTTCACTTCATGAGTTCCCGATCGACTACCTTCCTTTTTCACGAAAGCATCGTGAATGTAGTTTTCCATAAAGAATTTGTAACCTTGTTTCTCCAATTTCCTTTTTTCCACATCCTTTTAAGTAGCTTGCTATTGTGATCGAGGAGACTTGAGCTGTAAATTTTGCAACGATTTTGTCCACGCTGTGTGAGAACACCTACCAGCAGCCGCCATCTTAAATGTTATGTTTACCCAATGTAGACCACGTGACCATGAAGCTAAAGAGGTCCATTTACCACCCTGAATGTGATTTAGCCGTAGAGTGATGACTATTACAAGGAAATCCTTAGTTAGTTGTGTACAACAATATTTTCTTAATCTTTTCATATTCATATATGCTACACTGGATTGACGTTTACTGTAAACAGTAATTATCTTGCAAATCAAGCTTGAAGTAGCGTTCAATCTGATTTATGCGAGTGGAACGTGACATTGACCTCGCATCACTCGCTAACTGCACAACTGAAATGCCTCTTGTCCGCAGAGAACTAAACTCACCATCAGTCACAAAACCTGTTGAAATAATATTGCTTGTACAATCAGAGAATAGCGTTTTTTCCTGTTATATTTTCCTAACTGCCAATTGTGAAAAATAACAACAAGGCAAACAACGGCAAGGGGCAGATAAGATAAAATAATCACCAATGAAGGAGAGGATGGATTCATGGAGGCCTCACAAGATAAGATGTGTATGTATATGTACTCTTGGAAATCAAAGGCCTTTTGTTAAGAGACAATTGCTATGATTAATCTTTACTCAATTTTAGTGGCTCTAGTGGAAGAAAAGAGGAAAGAAAAAAAGAGAAAAATCAGTACTGTTAGCTGAAAATAATGTAAACTACCTCCTCGTGATAATCTGATACAGGCCAGGCCAGGAAAGGCAACATGCCTGTGCACAGGGTTTAATGACACTGCATACTAACCTACAACAACCATTCCAAGGTTAACCATAGTAGTTCGCAGCTCCTCTTCTAACTCTCTCAACCTGGCATCCGTCATAGACGCATATGGCAAAATCCTGACTGGAAGGTTTTAAATTTCTTGATTTGTCCGCAATCACGAAAACCATAAGGTGGGTTGCTGGCACTCTCTTTTTACTGAATAACTGCTTCAAGTACTTTTCCAGGTCACCAGGCAACTGTGTGAGATCTCTCTTGAATTTCCATTGCTGGAAATCTGGGAGGTGGCATCATGGATAACTCTGTTGCACTTAGCAGTTAACTGATCTGCATCTCTGAGAAGTTGTTCATACCCAAAAAGGTCCCATGCAAGTGCCATCAACATACTTTCTGAAGTGTTGGGGGCCACCCTGTGCTTCTCGTACAATTCACGAGCTTTCTTCTCACCATTTTTTCAGGAAATCAATGTCCTGGGCAACTGCAAACAAGAGAAGACTGGTTTTCCACAATGTTACATGCCCTAGTACCAACACCTAGCGATCTAGAAAATTCCCTCCTATGGTCATATTCAGCTTTCAGCTTCTCCAGAATACGTCTCCTATGTCTTCATCTCCGGCCCATTTTCCCTTTACTGACTCTGGCAAACCTTTTCATAAATCGCAAGCGTCTGCTTTGATCCACCACCTAGCACCATGATTGCTGTCGTGTGCCTTCTTCAAAACTTGCACCTGTTTATAAAACAAAAAAAGCATTCATGAGGATGCATTACATGTATATCCATGCCAAAATACACATAGTATGTCTTCTAATTCACAAGAACAAGTTTCAATCCCTAAATAAAATGTATATTCAAGTAACCCGCATGTCACTTGGATGTAGCGATCGATGTAACAATTATTTTCTGATTAGATTAATCTAGGATATGTCATATTAGCAATTATAGTTTTTACATTTAAGATATAATTTTAATGTTTTTTTTTTTGTTCTCTTTTTCTTTATTTAAGTGTCTGTTGTAATTTCCGGGTGGACTAGCTCGAATGGTTCGTATGTTCCTTTCTAGTCCATCCCCACTGCAATAATTTTTTTCTCTTATGTAATTTAGCTAAGTTTTCTTCTTTTTATATAATTATATATGCTCTATGTTTGATACCATTGTTTCAACTAATGCAGTGAAAATGGAATATATTAAATTAAATTAAAAATTAAAATTAAATTAAATTAAAAAATAAATGAAATTAATTAATTAAAAATTGTTATCTGCGGACACTAGGATTCATTACTTTGATTAGCATTCATTACAGGTTGATTTTATGTAACTCCCTGTCAGGTGTACCACTTTGGGTGCATTATCCAATACAGACCGTGGATTATCACAGATTCTGTGATTCTGAGCAGTGGTAGTGGACAGGGCAGAAGTGGTTATTAAATGCAGGAACAGGTACACTAATAACGATAAGAATAAACCACTGACCTGTATCGCAGAATTCCTTGTGTAGTTGTACTCTTAGATTCTTCTCTGTATTTGGCGCACACCAAGCCCAGCGATGTTGACATAGGCCTGAACAGGACAAAAGCAACTTTAATTTCAGTTAAGCCTGGCATACATGCCTGTTAGCTACATGTACACTGTATATAGTATCTGTGTGAGTTAAATAAAAACTGGAAATTGGAATTGGTTTTGTTGTGCGCAATGTTACTTGCATATCACTGATATGGATTCATATTCCCCACCCAGCTAGTCGATGTAGTTTGTGTTGTACAAAACTGTTCATTATCTAATACTCTGCTTCTTACATGTATTGAAACAGAACAGATAACCAACAACACAATGGGATTCAGGATGTACTGGACAGTATTTAAATCAAACATTTGTAAGAATATCACTGTAAACTGGAGAAAATATAGATGGGCATTTGCCAGGAGCAGCTGAAAAAATTATTCTGGTGTTTTACCAGAGCAGCTGGAGTGACGGTATCTTACAACCACAGTCTATTGATATCTTTGCAATATAACATGCAATCACAGCAGTAATCACAACATTTACCTTTTCTGGTTTATAGAGGCCACTGTGGTTTTTGACTGTATGTTTTTGTGGTGTGACACCATGAAGTTCTTCTACCAGGAGTGGATTACCACTGCTTTCATGAATTTCTTCAACGTCAGCTCTAGAGAGTGAGGACCACAAGGTTGAAACTGCAATTGGTTCTGATCCATGTGACTGTACTGCTGCACTGGCCTGATTAGAAATTGGACTAACAACCACGTGTTCAGCTTCATCACCAGCAACATCTTCACATTCAGATAAACGCACTTCTGTATGCTCACATGACAAGGGTGTGTCCTCACTAAGCCCAGAAACAGACACAAGACCATCATCTTCATCATTCTGGGTAAACACTTCTGTCACATGGCCCATCACAGAAGAACTTTCACTTTCAAATTCCTGCCCCAACTCAGAAACAACAACATCAATATCATCATCCACACGAACACCAGAGGATCTAAGAGCCTCTGCTAGAATGTCACATTCAGCCATGTCATTGGATTTCTTTACATCTTGGAGTTCCTCATCATACTGCCACATAGGACCATGGTTGAGTGATACCCACTTGTGGGCAAACGTTGTTTCCTGCCACATAGCGTAGTGATCTTCCATCTTCAGTTTCACAGTGTTCTTGGCATTAAAAGAACGGATGTTATAATCAATTAAACCAAAAGGCATGAGTTCCATGTCCAATTTTTTTTCAGCAATTATACTTGCAAATTGATAAATAATGTTCTCCTTTCCTGCTTTATGCAATGTCAGGATAGACCTAGTAATTTCATTCAAACAGTCACCATTAAAAAAATGGAGGAACTCAAGGCCATGTTCTTGTTCTAACATTATTTTCAACAAAAAATTTATCAACTGTTGCCTCATCCTACTTGACATCTGTTCTTTAACCCATTGGCACCCGTGCCGGCCAAAACCGGCCGTAAAAAACTCCCATGCTTCAAGACATTGCAACTTTCTCAATCGCACGAATATTGCCTTAACTATTAGTTTCTAGCACGAAATGGAATGCCCTTTCAATTTGGATATCCAATAAATGCAAGAAACGTAGCGATTTTTACCAAATATGGCCTTTTGAGTTTGGACAAGAACGAAACTGGCCGTTTTTAACGTCAAAGAGAAACAACAAAAATGCCCCTTTTTGCCTTCATGTTTTTTAGGGAAATCATCGTCCAAAAACCAAAATTCAACCACCATAACAAAATTCAGTCCTTTTTCTAGCTTAGAAATGACTTTTTTTGTTCATATTCTTCTCCCGAGCGTAGATACAGCCTTTTGTTCCAGTGCATTCGGGCCTTCCCGACATTTTCAACATCTTGAGCGCATTGCATGCTGGGAACTAACGAGAATTTTTGACAGCGCCCGTTCCTTCCCCCAATTCTTTCACATATAAACTAAGTCTACAGCCACTCCGACCTACCGCCAAAATTTCCTGCTTGTGGTCATCTTCAGTACACAGAAATTCCAAAATATGTGGCGGTAGGTCGAGAAATTCATCAATAGTCGAGTCCCAAAGGTACTTAGTGTTCGACCGGCCAAATTCCCAGTTCGTCGAGTAACAAGCCAAATTCAACAACAAAGTACATCACCTTGCTCGATTCTTTGAGAAAGTGGACTCTTAGCTACCGTCACGCTTAATGATGCTCATCAGGCAGCCGCTAAAGATGAAAAATGGCTGTAAATTTAGCAGAAATCGCAAGCAAACCGAACTTGGGCCATTGTTGTCGCTTCACGGATAAAAAATAGCTACGTCAAAATGACGTTTTCAGAAACCTTGAGCCTCCAGTGGCTTAGGACAGCACCACTTTTCCCTGGTAGTTCAAATAAAGAGTCACGAATTGCTATTCATCGTTTATAGGTGGAAAATCACTCCGAAAATGTAAAAACCTGCGGTAGTCAATGGGTTAAACAGAGTAATCAAGCAAGGGATTGCTTCCCCTAAGGGTGACTCGTTACTTAGAGTCTTTACAGATGGAGAATTTCTGTATAGGGGTGAAAGAGAAGTCCAGTCCTCTTGTAAGTTACTTGCATTTTGTGGCAACGGAGTACTTGTAGGAACTTGGAGAGTTGCAGGGCTTTGAAAATGGTTGACACCATAATGCTCCTCAGCTTCGGATAACGTAAACTTCTTCTTTAAGTGCTTCAACACTCGTGTTCGACAAGATAATCCTATAAACACAAGAGGAGAAAAAGAGGTATAAGGTCATTTGGCTGTCTAATAAATATACCTTATATCCCGTGCAAAAAAGAGGCCTGCCTGGGCCGGCCCAAAATTAACATTTTTCAAAAATGCTAATGCCGAAAAATGTTAATGAGTGCCTGCCTGGGCCGGCCCAGGCCAGCCCTCATCACTGAAAAACTGGCTTGATATCTGGCCAGCCCAGGCTGGCCTGGCCTGGCCGAGGCCAGCCACTGGCCATTTTACGACCTTCAGCTATTTTGGGGGCTACTCTTCCTGGAGCAAGCTCAGTGAACTAGGGACAGTTACTGGCCAAAACCCACATATAACCCTTGGGTTAGAAATGAAAACACACATTTAGCCTCAGTCACAACAATTGTACTTTTTATTGCTAAAATAAAAACTGACTACTTTGATAAAGGTTTAAAGGAACACCTGTCTGATGACTATGAGTTTGCTGGCATCGTGATGGCACTTAGTGTCCTTCAGAATGGAAATATTCCTAGGTTTTTGTCTGAAAACCATCCTCAGGAACGTTTTGGATCTGGACAACCCTCCAAGTGCCTGGCAACGCTTCGAAATGGATTTCAGAAAGTGGGAATCTACCAAATTGGAAATGCACTACCAACCTTTTTACATCTTTTTCGCCCATCTGATGCATCAATGTTGACAAGGCGCAAACTGCTGTCGTTGCTTGTGCCAAAACTTTCCAAGGAAGGATCTAATGCCCGCATGGATGAGAAACCAACATACCAGGCTTTCTTAAGATATTGCCAGCAAGCAGCAAGTGGGCACAGAAAATCTGTTAACCTCAACGACATTCTCCATTTCATTACAGGAACAGATGAGGAGCCATACTTGGGCTTCAATATCTCCCCTTGAATAGAGTTTATCACAGCTCAAGAGAGCCGGGTTTGATTCTTTCTTCCAGTGGCCAACACCTGCTCCAATATGCTGCATTTGCTAAGATGTGTTTCTGGCAAAACATTTCTGCCAGATGACAAAGAACTCTTTGAAATTTATGATTGTGCATTTTCCAGTGCATTTTTTAGGAAAAGGTAATTTAAGTCCATCATCAATAATTTCCTCACAAGCATAAGATGGTTGTGTCAGTGTTTCAATAAGATAGAGATGTGTGCAGTGTCTGGCTTTGATAGCTATTGCGTAATAAGTTTCTAAAACTCATTAATAATTCATAAGTTTGATAGCCAATAAAAAATGGCTAAATTCGTCACGTGCATGAGTTTTGATACCCAATGAAAACACAGATGAAAACCACACGTGCTTTGGATCACATATCAAAACCACGCGTGGTTTTCATCTGTCTTCTCACTGGACATCAAGATTTATGAATCAAAACAACAAATTCAACGCAAAAACAATACTTCAGTTTAATTAATCATCATAATCAGCTACACTGCCAATTCATTTATTTTCGTTGACAAAAATTTTTACATCACAATTCGTGAACGAAGAAGCATTCAAAAATTAAAAACCTTCTGACCTTCTTTCTACGTAACTGCTACACTTTGATTCTTCTTCCCCAGTTTTTGGAGAAGGAATACGACTTTCGGTATTCGCTGCAAGACTCTGCCATCTTCACTACCACATGACTTACAACGAACAACAACAAAATTCCCACAATTTGATTATTTTTAAAATACGTAATCTCATGGGAAATAAAAGCACTGAAACAATACCCCCTAATTATTAAAGAAGTGTGAATAGTTTTAGAAGCCATATCAAAAACTCGTGCGTCGTGTTTGACCGGGGTCTCCAGACACCTCGAAACAATAAAAGCACCAGGCCATAGGCCTCGTGCTTTCATCTGTTTCTTGGTGTCTGGAAACCCCAGTCAAACACTCGCACTCGTTTTTGATTTATTAGAGAATGTTAGCATCGGTAACGAGTGCGAGTACGAGAACAAGTACAACTTGTACTCGTTCTCGAAGTCGTGCTGCACATATTTAGGTAAGCGTATAATACGAGTTCCAGTCTGCACAAAATACTATTATTGGATGAAGTTCACATCTCGGCGCCAGTTTTGAATGAGTTTCTGGTGTTTCCACTTTTCCTAGTGGAAGTCCTTTACAGTAAATGGCGAAATGTCTCTGAAAAGAGTCCAGGACAGTCTATTGCTCAATTATGAACAAGGATTCTTAGATGAAGAGGAATTCTGTGCTCTCTTCGATGTAAATCAAACAACCTACCCAGTATTTGATCACGGACAATACTTGAGATTTCAACTTGAGCAAGTTTGCGTGGAAGAATGTTTGAGCAGTTTTCGCTTCACTCGACTAGATATACCTTATCTAGCTCATGTTTTGCGACTCCCCGATAAATTTGTTTGCATTAATCGAACTGTAGCATCCACTGAAGAGGGTTTGTGCATTCTCCTGCGGAGATTGGCATATCCGTGTCGCTACATTGATATGATGCCACAGTTTGGGAGATCTCCACAGGAACTTAGCCTGATTGCAAATAAAGTGACAGATGAAGTTTTTGGAATGCACGGTCATTTACTGACTTCTCTTAACCAACACTGGCTGACACGAATGAGACTAAGGGAAATGGCAGATGCTGTGCATGCAAAGGGAGGTGCACTTTCCAACTGCTGGGGATTTATAGATGGCACGGTAAGCCCTCCACCTTTTTCACTTCTCCCTTTTGTTTGAGATATATCTCGGTTACATATTTTTGTGACAGGATACCAACATAGCTATTGATTTATTATAAAACTCACAATTTGATTATTGGTTAAAGGTCAGACCTATCTGCAGACCTCACCAAGCTCAACATGTCCTATACAATGGTCACAAGAGGGTGCATTCCATTAAATTTGAGCAAGTGTTGGCAGCAAATGGCATTATAGTACGAATGTTTGGGCCTGTTGGTAAGTTTATCTGAACACTGAAGCTATTTGTAAAACACACAGCCCTCATTTAAGCAAGTGGAAGCTAACAAAGCAATTTGAGAAACACGACAAGGGACCCTCTAATATTCCTCCCCCATCCCTAAGGGGAGACTCTCAAAAACTGTTTCTTGGGTGTCATGCCCTTATGTTTGATTGTTTTCTGCTTTCAGAAGGCCGAAAGCATGATGCAGGCATGCTAAGGATGTCAGGCCTGTATCAGGATTTGGAGAGGCACTCGTGGGCACCAGATGGCACACCCTTGTGTGTGTATGGGGACCCTGCCAACCCTCACAGAGTACACTTGCAAATTGGATTCAAGGGGGCACACCTCACACCTAACCAAGAGATGTTCAACCAATCTATGTCTGAAGTTAGAACAGCTGTAGAGTGGACTTTTGGGGAAATTACAACAAATTGGGCATTTCTAGAATTCAAAAAGAACCTGAAAATTGGCATGAGTGCTGTGGGGAAGTACTACTTAGTGGCAACTTTTCTTAGAAATGCCATTACTTGTCGCTATGGCAGCCAAGTGTGTGATTATTTTGATTTGGCACCTCCATCTCTGGAGGAATACTTCCACTAAACAGACCTACAGTATAACAGGGGGCGTGGGGGAATCTGGAGAAGGAAAACATGCAGGGTTCACACGCACCTTGAAAGCCCTTGAAAGTCCTTAAATTCTAAAATAAAAATTAAAGGCCTTGAAAGTCCTTGAAAATTGCTGTCGGTGTTGCACAGTCCTTGAATTTTGGTGCTAACGTTATCCAACCCAGATTCTCAAGTGCCTAACATGAAAATAAATGTAACGCAGGAGCTAAAAAAGACATAGACTTCTAATTCTGGCTCTTTTTTGCACTGAATGAAGTCCTTGAAAAAACTGGGAAATGTGTCCTTGAAAGTCCTTAAAAATCCCTGAATTTTTTGTTCAAAAAAGGGTATGAACCCTGAACATGCTATCATTCATTCTGCGAGTTATATTTACCATATGTAAAAAAAAATTACCACATGTAATTTGATTATTTTTATATTTAATGTGTAGAAACTCAACTGAGTAACAACTCCAGAATAACTGGAGTTGTGTATCAATAAAACTGCTATTCTAATGGAATGTCTCAACTGTCAAATGAAATTTATTCTCTCCCCCTCCACCCCGACCACCCTTGCCTCATTTCAGGGTTTAATATCGCTTGGGACTTAATAAACAAAAAATGAATGGGATCCCCTAACAGTAATCCAAGAAAAATCCAAAATCCTGCACAAAAACAGAGGGGATGCTACATCAAATGAAAGTATCTCAAGGGTCTAATCAGTCAGTCATCCCTTGTTTATGACCTAACAGAGTATGTTTATTTACAGCTGGGGAAAGGGAGCAGCTGGGGGGAAATAAACAAATATAACAAATGTCGCTAATTAACTAAATATCTGAATAATTTCCAGGAAAACAATGGTAGAACCCTTGCCCAACATGATTCGTTCACAATTTTGTCAGAACAACAACAAAAGTTTATGATAAGTTTAGTGTTTATGTGCTCTTGAATTTGTCAGCTAGCTGCTGGAACATAAGCTGCTGATTATGAAGCATTTGCATCATGAACTGCTGTTGTTGTTTCATTTCGAGCTCTCTGGTCTTAAGCTCTCTCTCACGAAGCTCTCTCTCTGCCTTCATTTGCTCTGCTCTCTGCTGCATACTCTCCTGTAAAACGTTCATTGTATCTGAGCTCCTTCTGCGCTGAGGTTGCTTTCCATCAGTGCTAGAGCTCTTCCTCTTCTTGGTGCCTCCCATAGTTTCCATGGCCTTCTGTCTCATGTCTGATGCCTGCTCTGCCTCTTGTTGCTTTTTGGCAGTTTCAGCCTCTACTTGGCTTGTCACTTCCTCCATTCTATCTTTTATATCCTGACACAAATGTGCAAGCTCATCATATTCTACATCGATGCCTGTGGCCTTGTGCTCGTCTCTTTCTTTCTTTTCAAATTCTTGCATTATTTTATGAAAGTGATCTCTACAAGCCCGATCAGATACTCTAAACTGCTCTTGTGTATTGGAATTTAGGTTAGCTGCAACTGTTCTCCAGGCTGTGCCTCTTTCTGACTGCCTTTTACTATATGGCTCAACATTCAGCACTTCTTTAAGAAGGCATAAGTCATGCTGACTTTTCCAAATGAATAATTTTCTCTTCCTAATTGGAAGGAAAAAAAAATCAATCCCTGGCATTATCAAGAATATGAAAATATACTAGAAAGCTTCTAAGAAAACTTTCCCCTCAGTTTTGTATAGTACATAATACCGGTAATCAAATGTTATCTCAATAGAGCTACTCTGATAATTCGAGTTGAAATAAAGTGTATGTATAAGTATATTTCATATCCTATCACTGAGTATGAATGGCATCATCCAGCAGAAAGCAAAGTGCTAGCTTAATAAGCTGTTTTGAAGATTGCTGTTCCGTTTTTCAACGAGAAATAAGCTTATGCAGGAATTAAGTATTTCATAGGATCATGTATTTAGCTTGATAAGCTTAGCCCTGAGTCTGTTTCCCAGGTCACTTCGAAGAACAACACATAGCGTTCGCAACAACAAATCGTTACTAAATTTCATCAAAGTTGAATGAATCGTTCAAGAAAAGTATACTTACGTTCCTGTAAGTTCCATCTTGGTGGAACTGCGTGTTAAGATAAAAAAGGAAATGATAGTTGATCAGATTGCAAAGAAAGACCTCATAAAAAGTGTTGAACTCAACTGAGCTAAAAACCACACCAATTCTTTGGCAAAATATCAACATTTTAAGCTGCTTTTCAAGTTGAAATCCCCCAAATTATTTACCCAACACTTGAGGATTGTTAGTATATGATTATTACTGCTTTAAATTAAAAGAAATAGTTCTAAATCAAACGCAATTTCCTTTTGACAAACTCGTACTCACCGCTACGACTTTTCGCTGCAAAGTCGTCCCAGACCGACTTGGCGGGACGAGTTGAGCACGTGGAGCTGTGCAGTATGGATGCGCAGCAATCAAAATCCCAGAACTCGTACTCGAGGTCGTACTCGTTGTCAATGCTAACATTCTCTATTACTTCAATATCAAGCCTCACCTCACTTGTTTCTGATAGTATTTTTTCCTTAAGCCATGACATGCACATGCATATTCTCCTATCTGTTCTCCACACTTTTCTTAAATACCACTGTAGTAAGAAGAGTTTGCTTTGATTTCAAGACATCTTATACGTGATGATCATTCCTTTTGTCTCATAATTTACATGATTAATGAATTATTGACAGTGTAAATTACATGCACAGGAGTAAGGCAAGGGTTAAGGTAATCTTACTGGATATGCGTTTTTGTCAGCTCTTGGGTTGCAAGGCAAAGGCTGGCATTTCTTTGTAGAATTATTTCAAGGGAACGGGTGATAGCTGGACATTCCTTAATTCGTCCACATATTGCTTGAGTTTTGGCAAGTGTTAGAGCTGGGCAAATAAGCATTGACAGTTCAATCCATTTACTCTAGGATGTTGGTCTGCCTGACTTTGGAGCAGGCCCTGTGGTTTCAACTCGTCTTTGTACCACAAGTGTTAATTTAATGAATGTGTCATCACTCTATCCAGCCAAACTTGGTTTGAAAAAGACTAGACTCTACCCATGGCAATTCTTTCATGAAAGAAACTTACTTAGGTTTGCCAACGGATGATTCATTTGTATATAATTTGGAATAAAGACTATCTCGCCGGACTACTATATAAAACAATTCTAAGTAATACATAAAATATGAGCGGGAGACCTTTATGGGCATTTAAAACGGCGAGCCATGGGCGAGCGGTTTTAAAGCCCATAAAGGTCGGACGCGAATATTTTATGTTACTTGTGAAATGAAACAATAGATGGTGTTTGTCGTGTTTGTAATGTTAATCAGTAGAGATCTGTATGAAAGTTAATGCATACTAATTAGCGGAGCAGGACACTTTTATGAAAGTTAATGATTTTTATTGGGGTTTAGAGAGGTATACATGTGACTTAAATCCTCCCCGTAGATTGGTCGTTAGTCTTATGAATTATTAATGAATTTTACAAGCAACATTAATAAACTTTATTTGCATGACCGTAAAACATTATAGTATTGCGAAAGCAGGTAACAAGAATAAAACTAGTTTGACAGATTGTTTCATAAGTCAAAACACGCGGAAATAAACTTAACAAACTGCATATTAATAATATTATCATCACGTTCATTAATTCAACAATTAAATCAGCAAATGGTAACAGCTTACTATTCGGCATTCTATTATCTATTTCATCATAAAAGGCATTTCTAATTGATGAATACTTTGGACAACGAAACAGAAATTGGGTTTCATCTTCAGTCTCATTCATATCACAAAGACTGCAAAGTCTTTCACATCTATGGATATTATCATACAATGTACCTACCGGTTTCAATTTTAAATTTATGATTACCAATTGTCAGTTTCACTAATGTTTTTCTATTGCAGTTTTTTCTGGTTATATCTAAATAGATTGAGGGTGCATAGCTGTTTTTGAAAGTGCTATAAAATTCTAATTTTTTGAATACTGAAGGTATGTTTCCAATGATCGATATATTCCTTTTTCATGACGCCCAAATGACGCTTAATCATAGTGTTATCTAATTCGCTATGATCGAAGTCAGGGAGATCATAGTAATGATAAATGTTTATGGAGATCGGAGTAAAAGCTACTTTTGCCATGAGAGTGAAGATCAATTGACTCGGCTCTTCTTGAACAAATGCAGGACTATACGCCACTTTCGTGCCTCCCCCCACTTGTGGACACCTGAGCTCCTAATAGTTACCCCCTCGGAGGTATGTAATGCTCTTTTGGAGCTGAATCCGAGGAAGGCCAGGGGACCAGATGGTATTAACAACTGGCTTCTTCGAGACTATGCTGACTTCTTAACTTCTCCGGTCTGCGACATTCTGAATGCATCATTCGCTGAGCAGGAACTTCCAAGGTCCTGGAAGGATGCCGATGTCACACCTCTGATGAAAGTTAAGCCAGTGACTACCATCGCCAAGCATATTCGACCTATCTCCCTAACACCGGCTCTGTCCAAGTTAGCAGAGGACTTTGTGGTTAGTAAATATATTGGTCCTGCAGTCTTGGAGTCGATTGATCCTAACCAATTTGGAGCTATCCCAAATTCCTCAACCCTACATGCCCTCATTTCAATGATACATACGTGGGCGCAAGCAACAGATGGTACTAGCTCAGCGGTGCACGTGGTGTGCTTGGATTAGAGAAAGGCTTTCAACCTGGTGGATCATGGTATTCTAGCTGCCAAAATTCTGGGTTTGCGACTTCCTCATGGATAGGCACCAGCGAGTGAAGTTAACTAGCGATTGCTTCTCCGAATGGGGCACCGTTCCATCAGGCGTGCCCCAGGGCACAAAACTTGGCCCTTGGCTTTTCATTTTGATGATCAACGATCTCCACTCTTCTGGGTATAACGTATGGAAATACGTGGATGACACTACGCTCACTGAGGTGGTTCCAAGTGGAGGTCAAAGTGGGATGCAGGTAGCTGTTAACGCTGTTGAGCAGTGGTCTACAACCAACAAGCTCCAGCTGAATGCGGATAAGTGCAAGGAACTCGTTATTGACTTTAAGAAGGTTAAACATCATTTTGACGCAGTTACTGTGAACTCTCAAGAACTCGAACGCGTAGATAGTGTTAAATTGCTAGGAGTTATTATAACCAACACACTCCAATGGAATTGTCACGTCTTGGATATAATCCAAAAGGCCAACAAGAGAATTTACTTTCTTATATTACTTAAGCGTGCAAATGTTCCAGCACACGATATTATTTGCTTCTATCTCACTTGTATAAGGCCTGTCCTAGAATATTGTGCCCCCCTGTATCATCACGCATTGCCTGACTATTTAAGTACAGATATTGAACGCACTCAAAAACGTGCACTATCAATCATTTCGCCAGGCCTTTCCTACAAAGACAGCTTGTCAATGTTCAATATGGCACCTTTAGAGGACAGGCCCATAGACCAATGTAAAAAATTGTTTGATTCTATTGTATCTAATCCAGATCATAAGTTGCATCGTTTTCTTCCTCCCAAGAACTATTGTCATTATAACCTCAGGAGACAATGCCACTTTGCAAATCCAGTCATGCGGACCAAGCGTTTTTCTAGCACATTTCTGCCATCTATGTGCAAGCATTAGTAGTTTTTGTTTTTGTATAAAGTATAATCTCATTTTTTATCCTGAGTCATTTGCAAACAATAAGACATCGAGAGCTCCGCAAGGCGCCGCACTAGTTTGCTGAAGAGCTAGGTAGAAGACAATAGAAACCAAAACGTTTGGGATAAATGGCCACAAATGTGACGAGTTTAATTGAAACTAAGGTTACAAACAAAGATTAAAATCTCTTCAGGAAAGGTGGGGTTAAAAATATCACCACCAGTAAAACTAAGTAAAATAGTACATAAGATATGATGACAGACTGCGGGTCGGTGACCGGGGAGGAGGAGGGAAAAAGAACAAGTATGTCTGAAGGCTTAAAAGCAGAAAGTTCTTCTTGCGATGATGGCAATAGTAGAAAGGGGTGCGTGTACGAGATAACCAACCTTTTGTACTTAACTTCGACACGCGCCCAATTTTAATTGGACAGGAGACTTTCATTGTTGTCAGATTAGAACACAACCCACAAACTGATGAGAGATAGTAAATGCCTCGCGATAAAAATAACATTATGCTCTCTGTCATCGGCATAATGTTTGTTTTTTATCCTGAGTCATTTGCAAACAATAAGACATCGAGAGCTCCGCAAGGCGCCGCACTAGTTTGCTGAAGAGCTAGGTAGAAGACAATAGAAACCAAAACGTTTGGGATAAATGGCCACAAATGTGACGAGTTTAATTGAAACTAAGGTTACAAACAAAGATTAAAATCTCTTCAGGAAAGGTGGGGTTAAAAATATCGCCACAAGCCACAACAATGTGGCAACCCCACCAAGGCGCTAGCGGAACTCTCGAAAGGAAAGGCACACCGAACAGTGGCGCGACAGCCCCTGACTGACCAGCGTCACTGAACGAAAATTACAGGTTATGGCACACCGAACAGTGGCGCCACAGCCCCTGACTGACCAGCGGCACTGAACGAAAATCAAAAGTTAATGTCACTGAAAGGCGAGTAACAGAATATGCTAGTGACTGATGGAGGACCGACGTGCATATAAGGTCGTAAAAATTTAAAATTACGAAAAAACTTGGGTATTAATAGTCCGGAAAACGCCCTTGACTGACACAACCGGACAACAGTATCTTACTACGAATACACGATGACGCAGATCTTATCAAGGAGATCTGGTAAATACAAACCCTCGCAATGCCTTAATAAAGTTCTTCCAGTAAGTTAGAGAGGAAATGAACGGCAATGAAGAAGCAGTCCAATACCTGACCTTCTACATTGACCAGACTAACATTGTAACAATCATATCACTAACGAACCGAACGAGCTAAGACAATATGGCGATATGCTAAAGAATAACTTATTACCCAAAGAAGCGATCAAGCACTGTGCTTAACAGATACACTAGAAGAAAGTCAGTCAGTGAGGAAGCAGTCCTATACCTGACCCTCCACACTGGCCAGACTGCTATTATTAAAAACAAAAACTAACTATAAAACCGGGAGTTAGACCTGAAGGCTAGTTAATTAGCATGCAAGGTGTCGGACCTGAGATAAACTTTAAACGCATCGGATTTCCAGCGGCCAAGCGCCCGAATTTGGGGGTCAGAAAAACCTTTGTCGGCTGCGTGACAAGCGGCGCCAATTCGAAAGCTATGACCTTTGTATCTGCTCGTGTCTAGACCGCAAAATAACAAGCAGCGAGTGGCCCGGGCTGGTGGCCTCTGTTTTGGCAAAAATTGAGCATAGCCTGAACGGGGCAAAATGGTGAGGAAAGCTCCCGTTCGATCAAGATATCGAATGGACGGTTTGTGGTATTGTGTTTAAACTTTGTGGTTGTTATTTTTATCATGTGAACGTTTCCTGTCTGAGTGAGAAAGCGGAGTTGATTGTACTGAACTACCGTGCTGCCAGAATTCGCGCTCTTGGCCTCTAGCTCACCGATCCTAAAGAAGCCGTAAAAGGCGAGTAAGAACATAGCAGAATAAAGAGTGCGATGAAAGGCTGATAATGCAGTATGACCTAGAGAACCGACCAGCTTGTGCAACACGGGCCACGAAATTGGGAAACGGATATCACAAGAACCCTGTCGACTTAGGGCCGTCAATAACTTATTGATTAAAAATGCCTGCGTAGGATCGCATAAACCTTTCAATTTGTGCACGTAACTGATGGCGGACAGATAAGATTTAATGGTCGAGGAGGCTAATTTCCGTGCGTGGAGATAAGAGATAAAGAGGGCCATCGCAGGTATTGATATGGGTAAATCAGGATTTTCCGAATGAAAAAACTGTTTAGTAAATGCAGTAAAAGTAGCCCAAGCTCTCTGGTAAAGTTTGTGTGTGCCCGACGACAGTGCGGAATTTAACAAGCCTTTCAGCGTAGGGACCAATTCTCGGGCAGAAGTTGGGTGGGAACTGGAGTTGGCAATTCGTCCGCCCCGGGCGAGAGTTGCTTGAACTGCTCGACATGAAAACGTGAAATGTAATCCGCACCAGTATTATGCACGCCCGGAATGTGGCGCGCTCGAAACAAAATATTATATGTAAGTGATGTTAAAACGAGATCGCGAACTAAAATCATGACTAAAGAATGTTTAGAGGTCTGGTGGTTAATGATATCGACAATAGCGGCATTATCGGTGTAAAAGGCCACGCATTTGTTGGCCATAAGTGGCCCCCAAATGTGCAACGAAAGGACTATCGGGAACAGTTCTAAAAAGGCAATATTTAAGGACGTCCATGAAGCAGGCCACGCGCCGCAAAACCAATGCTTACCAAAGATGGCACCAAAGCCCTTAGAACCGGCTGCATCAGTAAACAGCTCGAGGGAAGACGACGTTTCCCATTTATCATCCAAGAAAAACGTTTTGCCATTAAACTTATCCAAAAAGGTAAGCCAAGTGGCCATGTCGGACTTGGCTTCTTTACTTAGACGAATGCGGTGGTACGGGCGCTTGGCCCCTTTGGTAAGATCAATCATGCGGCGGAGAAAGGCGCGGCCTGGGACAATAACTGAACAGGTGAAATTTAAAAGGCGTAATAAAGACTGCAGTTCCCTAAGAGTAACCTTACGCCGTTTATAAAAGGTACGTAGCAACATACGACATTTCTGAAGCTTATCGACTGGCAGCCTGGCTTCCTGCCTTACCGTGTCAAGCGTGATTCCCGCAAACTGTAAAGTCGTATCTGGGCCGACAGTTTTTTCCTGTGCTATGGGCACACCAATGTACTTGCACATGCTAAGAAAATTAGTTAAGTTGGCATGGCATTTGTCATGGCTATCAGCAATAAACAAGAAATCGTCTAATATGTGTAAGACCCCCGAAGCTCCTAATCGGTTCATGGGAAGCCATTCTAGTGCTGTACTAAAAGCTTCAAAAATAGCGCATGAAGAGGAACAGCCCATGGGAAGACAGCGATCGAAGTAATACAAATTTTGCCATTTCATGCCCAACAAAGCAAAGTCATTGGGATGAATTGGTATGATTCGAAAAGCGGACTTGACATCTGTTTTCGCCATAAAACAACCAGCCCCTTTCCGTTTGATGACAGATATGGCATCATTGATTGACGCATAGTGAACCATCGAACAATCCTCCGGAATGAAATCATTAACAGATGAGCCGGGGGGATAGGATAAGTGATGTATAAGACGAAATTCCGAGGGATCCTTCTTGGGAACTATGCCTAGCGGGGAACAAAGAAAATTTTGAAAAGGCGGTTCAGAAAATGGGCCCACGATGCGACCGGCCTCGCGTTCCTTGTTTAATTTGGAAACAACGATTTGTGGCTGCTCGAGAGCGCTTTTCAGATTAGGGGATTTAAAAGAGTGCCGCTCACCCACAAAATTGATTCTAAAACCACAATAAAAACCAGAAACTAAATATTCCTTAAGGGAAGCAGGGTAGCCGTGTAGAAGATATTCAAGCCTGTCCACCTTTACGGGCGTGACCGGCCGGCTGTGTAAGACTTGATCCATTCTTGGGGAGGGCGGCACGCTGTTGATTAACGGCGGAGCACTGGCTAACTGGGTGCTTGGCACCGCATTGGAAACAAATATGCGCGAATTTGCAACCACCACAGTATTTGCCGGCGTGAAATGACCAGCAGGTCCCTTTGGGAAAGGACTGTCGAAACCTGGTGCAGGGGGACGCCATATCCGCCTTAAGTTGCGCGGGTTTGGCACGAAAAGTGGTAACCGCCTTAATCCATAGTTCCCAATGAACGGTATCCCAAGGGTACTTGTCAGGGGCTGACTGTCGTATGTAACGAAACTGTTCGTCATAGAAATACCAGTCGCCAGGTTTAGTAGAAATGTCGGGAACAATCTCACTATATTTCATTAGCCTAGGAGTCTCATGCGAGAATTTCTCAGAAAAAATTGCTACAAAAATATTAAAGGCTGACAGCAACTGTAGAAAAGTGTGAATTTTTTTGGAGGGTTGGCATGGCTCAAGGGTGAGACGAGGTTGATTGGACGAGCTAGACGTGGGCGTTAAACAGACAGAAAATCTATCCTGGTTAGGGGAAGATGTGAGAAGGGCCCCAAACTCGATGACTTTGTTAGCCCAAATTTTTGCCCGAAGCTTGGGGCTCACCCTACTACCTAGAGCCACCGCAATACTGGCGAAGGGTTCTCTATTAGATGGCAACGAAAGTGGCTGTGCCGTGAACTTGGTGGCCGTACCTTCGGTGAGCAGGGAAACTTCATCCTGTACCGACGCCTCTACCAGCTCTTTCTCTGTAGCGACCGGAGTTGGGGCTTTGTTGACCTGCCCCAGTGCCTGCTGGACAGCTTGGGTGACAGCGAGAGATATCGTTGCGGACAGAGCTTGCACGTCCACCGTCATGAGGTTCTGTGGAGCCGTGGTAGTAACTGATTCTGCTGTTTCTTCAGTGAGCTCTGAAACCCTCGGCCTTTTGGCTTTCAATCGGGTGGCGGGTGCGGAGCGCTTCTTGAGCGGCATAACTTAACTTCCTGAGACTATTAATGTGTAAATTAAAATTGCCTCGAGGGGCGGTACCGGAAAAACGCGACGGCAATGTTAGCCAAACTATTTAGACAAGATAAAGGGTATGAAAAGCCGAATTCCAGGGAATTTTAGAAATATAGTACCAGCACAGGATACCGAGTGCATAGGGCACACCCTAATGAAGTAGTTAGGGCGGCCGGATAAGGATTGTACACTTGCATGGCATCTGGCGGCGAAAAATGAAAAATAGTGCCAAAGCCACATAAATGCCAAATCCTAATATTCCAGTTCCTACCAGAACCAAAAAACTAATATAAAAACAGTGTACAGCCAGTGTCACGCGCAGATTAGCTGCAACGCTAAACAGTAAAATCAAAGGCTGACATGCAGCCAGTGCCGTGCACAAATAAGCGGCGACGACTAACAGTAAAATCAAAGGCTCACATGCAGCCAGTGCCGTGCGCAAATAAGCGGCAACGACTAACAGTAAAATCAAAGGCTGACATGTAGCCAGTGCCGTGCGCAAATAAGCTGCAACGACTAAACAGTAAAATCAAAGGCTGACACGCAGCCAGTGCCGTGCGCGAATAAGCGGCAACGACTACACAGTAAAATCAAAGGCTGACACGCAGCCAGTGCCGTGCGCATATAAGCCGCAACGACAAAAATAAAACATCAAAGGCTGACACAAACAGGATTGGACTTGGTCCACAAATTAACATTACAGCATAACACTCGAACGAAATGAAAAGTAACAAAAGAAATTACTGGTTACCATCACTAGTAAAAACTCGAAGAGATGTGAGTACCGCTTCCCGAAGGCTGTGATATAACTTATATTGCCCCTTACTATTTAAGTGAATGCCATCCGCAGAAAAGAAACTATTGCGGGCCCTCCAAAAACCCCTGTGGCCCCAGTATATGGCGTAAGGGATGGGCTCCAAGACCACCCAAAGATATCGTGTTAAAATATCGACTCTTTGGTTGAAAACCACAGCTGAGCGTCGACGGATAGTCTGGCATACGCATACACCCTTGACACTGTATGAATCATGCAGCAAGTGCACGAAATCCTCCATGGCAGAGCCCACTTGCAAAGGAGGACGAGATGTTAAATCATTAGTGCCAAGTTGCACAATAACTATATCTGGGCGAAACGAGTGAAGGATGCCTAGATCGAACTTGACCGTTTTAGCGATTTTGGTCGCCCCCCAACTCCACGCCAACGTATGTGAGCAGACGCCGTCAAATGGAACGTTAAATCCAAATGCCCAGAGTCACTTTCAATAAAATCATGTAAGCGACGAATAAACGAATGGCCCAGAATTAAAACACGAGGTGTACCCATATTAGACTACCCGGTCAGAAGAGCTCAGCAATTAAACAAAAAGGGGGTCAAAGTAAATGAACTCTAGAAATCATGCACGACAAAATAACGAAAGGTAACTTGCCTGAAAGAACAAATATGTCTGAAGGCTTAAAAGCAGAAAGTTCTTCTTGCGATGATGGCAATAGTAGAAAGGGGGTGCGTGTACGAGATAACCAACCTTTTGTACTTAACTTCGACACGCGCCCAATTTTAATTGGACAGGAGACTTTCATTGTTGTCAGATTAGAACACAACCCACAAACTGATGAGAGATAGTAAATGCCTCGCGATAAAAATAACATTATGCTCTCTGTCATCGGCATAATGTTTGTTTTAAGTATAACTTTATAAAGTAGAATTTTAAAGTACAATTTTGTCTAAAATCAGTACTTTTTCATATTTTAAATCTTGTATCAAATGTATTTGTAAATTCATGCAATTCAGCCTTAGAGGGCTGCCATGTGATTTGAATTAAAGCTATCTATCTATCTATCTATCTATCTTAGAAGGGACTGTTTAACAATAGAGTATTGGGCCTTATTTTGAAGATAAGGTACGTAATTAAGTATTCTTTTATTTATTTCAATAATCAAGGGAAATCGGCCAAGTTCAGCCCTGCACACAATATTGGATGCTTTATTCCTTACTTCTAAGTAACGTTTGCAAAACTGTAGATGCGTTCAGGTGAATTTTCCCAAGACTTAAGATCTGATTTAGTATAGACACCCCAGACTTCAATGTTATAGGTTAAGATTGGGGAAATTATTGTGTCAAAAATTTAACTGACAAGAGACGGTTTCAAACTGCTAAAATCTATATGTCGACGTAGGCTAAAAAGAGCATGTAGAGCCTTTTCCCTTAAAGTTTCCGGTCGAAGAAATGTGAGTCCCCAAGTACGTATAACTTTGGACAATATCTGTTTTCATTTCCAGTATGAAACTTATGGTCATCTTTCTTTGCTCGCCGTTGAAACACCATAACCTTGGTCTTTTTAGCATTGATATTTAACATCCACCATTTGCAATATGATGATAACGTATTGAGACAATTTTGCTAACCTATTCGTGATCATGATAGTATAATTAAATCATCTGCATATAGAAGAGAGTTTAATTTATTTCCGTTTGGTAAAACAAAAGGATCTGATAGAGTATGTCCAAATGAGAACGGTAAGTCGTTAATGTACAGATTAAACAGTAAAGTACTCAAAATACATCCTTGGCGAACACCTATTGTGTACTGAAATGATCTTGTCTGGTTATTACCAATCTTCATGGAGCAAATAGAATTGGAGTATAGGCTTTTGAGTATAGGTGTCTGATACCCCGATTGTTCCACTTATGAGGAAGGAACATCTCTTTAAATCCACTAACCAGGTCTGCGAATTTTCTTTATTCAAACGATGCATTATAAGGGTTTTCTCACCTACCAAGGTATGAAACCATCTGCATCCGTGATACAATATTATGTACATAAAGCGTGAACCATCACTGCTCCCACAATCAGTAGGTTTACAACTGATCTTCAAACAGGAAGAGTGCATATGCTGTACAGTGTATCTGTACATGTCTAAAATGCTCTGACTTGTGATTTTGCATTTCTTTCATGCCCAAGGGAAAAGATGACATGGTCTGGGTAGGACAACAATACAGAATAGTTGTTTATTCTTAAGAGTTGCTGTTAAGAGTTATTGTTAAAAGTTACTGTTCATGTTTATTGAAACAACCAAGTGACATACAAGGCCTGGGGCAAAGCAGTCTTGAGCACCATTTGGGCTTTTAAAGTTTTTGTATAAAAACATCTAAGCTTGCTTGTCTTTTTGCTGCAGAAACAGAGTACTGCATGTTGTTAACATTTGCCAGGCTTTGTAACTGGAAGCCGTCCTTGTAGCCACAATTTGTTTCAAAGTCCTTTATGATACTTTGCCTGCAGCCCTAGGCCTTCAGCTTTTGACTTTTAATGTTTATTGCAATGTATCTCGATTTCACTTCTTGTTCAAAAAGGGTGAATTAGACATGTTTTTAAAAGACAGTATTATAAACTTAGTGGTCAAGGCTTTAATGGAATTATCAGACATATTCATCAATTTTTATTTCTAAGTTTTCTCCACCATTTGCCTAAACAACTCAAGCCTTCTACTGACTCGTGACATCTTTTGAGATACAGTTTCCTGATCTGAGCTACACCGTACTGTGCCTGGATTAAGAATATTCAGATTCCAAATTCTCGTTAGAAACCCCAATGTATCCTTCAGAACTGTTTTTACTAGACCAAAACTTCAGATGTTACCACTATGCATCATTTTTCCACAAATTAAAGAAGGTCATTTTTACCACAAATTTTTACTCTTTACTTTGCTTTGTTTTAGTGTCTCAAAGAAAAACAATGTGACCGTCAGCAAACTTATGGTAATTTATTCAAAAAAAATCCTTCAGTTCATGGTGTAACGACAGAAAAATCCCCAGACAATGCAATGATGTTAGACAGCAGATGTATAAGTTGGTACTATTCCACCTTGTAAATATCAACTTTTAGGGGAACAAATAATCAGGCATACAGTAATGCTGCTGCCAGTCTCACTTAGAGAATGTTTTTATCTCCACATCCAGTACTGAAATACTCTACCTCACAAGGCTGTCACCAACTCTGGAATGTGCATCACAGAAATGCTTTATACCTGAATCCCCATCATCTGTTAAAGGATCAATGCCGGGAAAGAGCACTGCTTTCTCTTCATCTGTAAGATGAAACTGGTTTTGGGGAACATCAGTGATGCCATCTGAACTGTCTTCAATACCATAGCTGTGGAGGTTTCCAACAGTGTCATCATTGCAGCTCCGGGAAACCATACCAGACCTCCATAGGGCTAGTGGAGAGGTATGTCCAACTGTCCTGATTCCATGGTAGTTCCACTGCACTGAAAATTCCTCTAATGACTTTGCTATTCGAGGCAAGAAAACAAAATAAAGGACACACATGTCCAACTCACTGGTTGAGTCCAAGATCCCATAATGCTCCATGTGCTTCAATATAGCTGTATAGTGTTTGGTAACAACTCGATTAACTTCTCTCTACAGCGTTTCGATCCTAATATTGTGAACACTTCTCCCTGTTATGAAGCTTCCTCTATCAGTACCACGATTTGAAATGATTAACCTTGCGACATCAACATTCTCTACTCCACAGTCACCTCTCACCCTGCTTGGCAGGCCATATAGCCTTACTCCCTCCTGAAAAAAGTGCAGGGTGGTGGCCGCGAGGTTATTAGTGGCGCAATTCAGATGTGTCATTGTCCTACTGAAGCCATCAATACACCCATGAATGACAAATCCCTATGCTATCAATTTATGATAGCTGTCAATGTGCCAAAGGAAATTTGGCGCTGGCACATTGTATACTCGCGTTCAAATTGTGTGGCTCCTTCCAGTTGCCCTACCCACAGGATCTATTGCTTTAAGCCTTTCTCGTATCCTCCTTCGCTGAATTCGTACACTGCCAACTCTCAAACTTCTAGGAATGTAGCGCTCTCCTGCACGCGGGGGTCAATTCATCCAGTTCAGTGTTTGAAAGGTCAGAATATTTTCCTTCGATATCAAATTCCTGAACTCGTCTGTACAAAGTTCTTTCACTAACGTTTACACATGTGGCAATTTTCGCCCAGATTAGGCCACTCTCACGAAGACTCTTAAGCTGCTCTTTAGTCAATGCAAACTTGGGTTGATCACCTGTCTTCTCAAGCGGAGCAGGGTAACCAGATCGCTGCTCAAAGGATGACTGTTCCATATTTATTTGACTAGATATCGCCTTTAGCTTTCCAAACGATAATTCATACAGCCTTTTCAGTAGAGCGAGGAGATGGTTTCGATCCCCTGTACTTTCACCGATTTCCAGCTGGCAAATCATCCCAAACAAAATGGAAACATCGTCTTCCGGTTTTCGTTCTAAGTATTCAGTCGCAAGGCTGTCGGAACAGGAGTCTAACTGTTGTACAATGTCATCAAAACCAGTAAAACAACTGGGAAGTTCTTCATCGATAGCATCAACATCTGCCATATTGAACACCTTGTGTCATCCCCAGGACTTCTCCTTCTTGGAAAAACTGAAAAAGACTGGCGACCAACGAAAACTCGCTAATGAGAAATTGAAAACTCGCTAGCAAGAATTAAAAAACTCGCTAGCGAGAAACTGAAAACTCACTAGCGAGAAATTGAAAACTTGTTAGCGAGAATTTAAAAACTCACGAGCGAGAAATTGAAAGCTCGCTATTGAGAACTCAAACTTTCAGAATGCAACTCAACCATAGTTCTCCAGAATTCCACCATGCAATTTTAAAACTGACCATGTAACTCTTCTAACTCGATGATATTGCAAGACATTTGATAGGCTTTTTCAGTTCCTTGACAGTGTCAGTGAATATTTAATACTCATTCTCTTTTTATTAATTGGCTACTGCACTAAGCATGCAGTAGCCTATATGTCATCACGATGTTTGTCCAAGTGTCTGAAAGCTAGCCTGTGCTGGCAGCATAGCCTCACAAAGTGTGCATTTAGTAGCCACATGCACTCACAGAGTGCCTATTTCAAGTAAAGTCGTCATCTTTATTTTTTTGGTACCAATTTTGCAGAATAACCATGTACTGCTGCAACACTTTCGAAACATTCTCTAGCTATAAAAACCTGCAGTACATGTCCTGGGTAGATTTTAAAATCCTTGGGAAGAATTGCAAATGCTGAAACGTAACAGCTTGTTGAAGTGATTGAATAACCACTGTATAGCAAATAATAATAATAATAATAAATTTAACCAGGGTAAACCCGTCAGCTGAAGTTGTAATAAATGGGTGTCCTGAAAAATAGAAAAATAGCTGTAACAGATGAGCCATCAGGAAAATGTAAAAACTATGTACAATGTCGATGGATAAAAACTAAGAATTATACAATGAAGTATATTAAGACTCTACAAACTCCAAACGATTTACCAAAACTCTAAAAACTAATATTATCAAGCTGTGTTTTAAAAATCACCATAGAGTCAACTTCCTTTAGATGCGGTGGCAAGTTATGGAAAGCCTAAACTCCAGTATAAAATATTCCTTTCTTGGCAGATTCTGTACGGACTTTAGGAGTTAAAATATCTAAACCATTACGCATTATTGTGAGGGCTCCATAAAATACTTCTTAAAAAGATCTGGACAATGTTGCTCCACTAACACCACTAGTATCTCTGTTACTCCTCCTGGACATCTGTCGATTGCCTAACTTGAGATTTTCCAATTTGGAAATACAATAAGACATTGACTGCAGAGGCATTACTTGAAGTGATGTACATGCAAGAATTCGAGTGCATAGCTATTAGACACCACTCACTCAAGAAGTCTGGTAGAAATTAAGGATACAATGTAAACCCAAAGGTGATTTGAATGACTAGCCCCAGTTTTTGAGGAACAGATTATTCATTATAGTCACAGTCCAGTAGGAACAACATATATATTACTTGCAGCAAATCTTATTCACTGTTTAAAACTGTACTCTTTGAACACGCGAGGTCTCATCTGAATACATTACCAATTTAACCCTTTATTTAGTTGATTTCACTTGTTTTTTTTTTTTTTTTTTTTTTTTTTTTCATATGCCCAATTTTTGGCACCTTCTTTTCTCTCCTGGAACCCCAACTGCCCTTCCTCTTATTGTTGTCAGCTGATGATCTTCGAAATGGTCACTGTCAGTAACTTCCGGCACTTGTTGCTGTATTTCAAATGACTTGCTTGTGGCTAAAAGCAGGTGATTTTCCTATACAGGATTCTCTCTTTCAGACTGTTCCTCCATAAAAATAAATGGTTTGTAGTATGAATTCTTTTCATATTTAGTGCTCAAATGTAACTTGACTGTCACTTTGAATCTTTTATGAAGGATTAATATTTTTCAGATACAGGTAGATACAGTGTATTTAAGCACAGTAATGAAAATAGGCTTTGTACAAAAACTACACAGATTCAATTTTCCAACATTGAAAATTGCATACTAGAAAAGTTAGAAAGCAGTGCATGTCTTTGTTATAGGTTTAGGGTCAGAAGAGAAAGGAAATCTCGATAAAACTAGGTTAAACGCATTTTGACCAGAATTTCACTTTAACCTTCAACATGTACCTGAATGAACTGAAGATTGATGCTAATTGCTGTATGTGTGATTGGCCTTTGTTCTTTGTAAGCGAAAGAAATAACATGTAAAAAATGAATACTGAAAACTTGACACATGAGACTTGATTCCCATGTCTCAAAATTCTTTATGTAATAATGTATTAAGGATTGAGTTGAGACTGTCAACTTACATTTGCGTATTGAAGAAACTTGTTTTTGTGCATGTATATCTGTATTTAGCTCAGGTGGAATGGGAATATTAAAAAGAGCACATCACAAAATTGGACAGTCAGGTTACTCTTCTGGCCTTTCATCTTGAAGTTGAAAGACTTGCCAACTTTCAGGTTCTATGTCTTGTATAGCTAATTGGCCACAATGTCCAGCAAATAAAATGTGAAGAAGAGGGAATGGCATGACATTTATCGTAGGCTTAACTGCAGAATAGGATACTTCACAGATTAATGTGATCAAGTAAGCTGAAGCCACTCAAAAGGCACTAAGGCCACAAGGTAGCGGGCATTACCCCTTAAATTTTTTTTTTGTTGATATAATTTATTTACACAACGGCCAAAGGGTTGTTGATAAAAAGAGCAAATACAATACAATATGACGACGAACGCAAAAAGAAAAGCACTAATTACAAAAGATCAAGTTCAAAATGACAATTGCATAAATTAGTACACCAATTAAAGCAACCGAGGACATCACTAATACGTGTTAAAAGAAAAATTGCAGAAACCTTACAAGAATATGTCCTGAGAGAGGAAGGAGGATTACAACCTACAAATTAAAGACAATCTCGTTATCTGCATTGACAGAGCAAATAATATTATTAGTGGACCAAAAAAACCTAACTCTGTCAAAAGCATCACAGCGGATACACAATTTGACATCTTTAATAATCATATCAATGATGGCGCGAGAATCTAAAACGTTAATTTGGAAAGTCGCTAGTTTTCGGGTTCACCAAACAAAACACAAGATCGAAGCAACTAAATAGTGAAAGATAGGAAGATTAGGGGAAGACAGAGCATCAGAGAGAGGAAAGAGAACAGAAGAAAAGGATAACACAAAAGGAGAGCCCTGAAGACGAGAAAGAAAGGGAGCAAAATAATCCCAGACCCGGATTACTCTAGGACAGGAAACAAAACAGTGTTCAGAAGTTTCCTTGCGCCAGTACATGTTACCCTTGTCTCATGCGTCCACAAATAAACCGTAAAACATCTTTACACTTCACATGCTTCACATGTTTATTTCGTTTCTTTTTCCTCTCGACCCCTCGTTCAACTCGCGCGCTCTTTTTGATAACCCGGATGAGTACGTCATATGCAAGACTCGTTTCCGCTTCCGGTTGTTTTGTTTTTAGTACAATCTCTACATGTAACATACATCCCCTCCGAGGAAAAGTGTCGTCCCTGACACTTAATGAAAATGTGAAAGAAAAATCACGACAGTAAACTAGAGAGATAATTCTCCTAAGGAAATGCTACAAAACAGTCCACGTTTTCCGTACAATAAAACTGACTTAAAGGATCCTTTCTTCTTTGACTCATTTCATCTTCTACGTAGTGACATTGGCACCAATAATCCATAAAGGCTGCAGCCATTCAGTGTTCTGGTAACATTTCCTATCCTGAGGGCTCACCCTCCTTAAAGTTCTACTTATTTCTGGCGGTGTCTTGAGCAAGAAAAAGAAATCTAAGTGTTATTTTTTTTTGCCCCCTTTTTTTCTCTTTTTTTACAAAACGGAACTAAGGTTTTTTTTCGAACAGCAGTCTTAAAATGTGGGGCTTGGCATTTGCATGTGTCCATAGGTCACTGGATATAGTCCATGGCAACCAACGTTCACTGGATAACTAAAGTTTGCTGAAGGCATCCCCTGGTAGCCAAAGATCATTGGATAATGAAATGAGGGAAACGGCTGCATGGTCATTGGGGGTACGGGCTGCCAGGTAGCTGGCAAACTTGTTTGCCACGCAAGAGGAGGACCTTGGGCAAATGAAGTAGATGGTAACGGTACACTGTCATTGGTAAGTGATTGTACAACAGCTCTAGCCTGGTACACTGGGTTTCCAAGAGTGTCATAAGTCAAGACCGCTGGGGGACGTCTGTCACGCTGAGGTCTAGACTCTGCTATAGAGGCGCCTTCCTGGCTAGTGTTACCTGGGGTCGATGGTGCTGCCTCATTCTCACTTGCTTCAGGGAGGGGTGATGTCTCCTTTCCAGGGGGGTGATGTTCCTGCTTTTCATCTTCCGAGCAACCATCTTCTCCCTCTCCTCTGTCTGAGACGGTCGCTGATTCCCAGGCAATATCCTCAGACACTGACTCCGCTAAATGGTCAGTTTGTAGTTCTGGTTGCCATTCAGGTTCGAAGTTCAACTCGTAATGCTCGCTTTCGTCGTCTGACGACTCTTCCACAAGTGTTGTAGGCGTCTGATTTGTCTCTCTCCTAATTTCTTTCCGAGACTTCTGTCTGTGAGGGGTCTTACTCGCAACATCTACTGGTAGATGGTTGCATGGCAGCAACAGGTTTCTGTGCAGAATTCGTGCTCCCCCAGGACCTGTCTCAGGTTTGACCTCATAGACTGGACTGTCCTCACCTTTACGGCTAATCACCACATGAATTCGGTCTTCCCAGTGCGAGCGAAGTTTACCTGGGCCGCCCCATTCGCTTAGATTCCGCACAAGCACTCTATCTCCGGGTTGCAACACTGAACTTCGGACATGATGATCATAGCATTGTTTGGCTCTGTCGCTCCCTTCATTTGCCCGTTTGTTTGCTAGTTCATAGGCCTCTGACATCGCCTTCTGCCACTGCGCTGCATATTGAGTATGGCTGCATTTGTTAGCTGTCCTGTCAATGCCAAAGATCAGGTCGATTGGCAGACGAGGGTGGCGGCCAAATAGCAGATAAAAAGGAGAGAACCCAGTAGCCTCATTCTTCGTGCAATTATATGCATGTACGACTTGATTAAGGTGATCTGCCCACCATGATTTCTGTGTCTCTGGTAGGGTGCGGAGCATATTCAACAAAGTGCGGTTGAATCGTTCAACTTGTCCATTCCCTTGTGGATGATAAGGGGTGGTGCTTGAGTGTCCCACGCCGCACAACTTCTCTAGCTCTCGGTGAAGGCGATTTTCGAACTCTCCTCCCTGGTCATGGTGAATCTTTAAAGGAAAGCCGAATCGAAGGACGAAATCATTGTAAAGCTTCTGAGCAACTGTTCTGGCTGACTTGTTCTTTGTAGCATAAGCTTGCGCATAGCGAGTGAAGTGGTCCATCACAACAAGAATATATTCGTACCCTCAACTGCTCTTCTCCAGATGGAGAAAATCGATAGCAATCAGTTCGAACGGTGCAGTAGTGGTGATGGGTTGTAATGGAGCCCTGATCTTGAGAGTCGAAGGTTTACGTTTAACACATTGACAGACATGCTCAATATAGTGCTCAATGTCGCTCTGCATGTGTGGCCAATAGAAGCGCTCTCTGGCTAGGTGTAAAGTGCGATCCACTCCGAGATGACCCATTTTCTCATGCAACTCCTTAAGAATCAGTGAGCGCAGTTTTTTTGGAATGATGATTTGAGTGCGACTTCTTGTGCACCGTTGTAGTATCCCATCCTTGTCAACTGACAGGCTATTCCATTCATGAAGGAGCAGCTGCACATCCCTTGGCTCTTTCTTTTTCTCGGCTGTCGTTGGGCGCAATCCACACTGAATCAACTCCCTTACTCAATTGATGACTGGATCCGCAGTTTGTGCTTGTTTTACGTCAAGTTGCGGTACACTAGGTTTTCCTCCACTGGACATATCTGATTCGAGTGTAGCAGGGTCCCCTGAAAGAGCTGAGATCCAATTCACTGTTCCTTCCTCTTGAAGCTTTGCAGAACACACGACAGTCTGGAGGACTTCATGCGGTATAACCTCTGTGCATGACTCCATATAAGCAATATCATCAAGCGCCATTCGCGACAATGTATCAGCATCAATGTTCGCTCTTCCCGGTCGGTAGTGAATTGCGAAATTAAAATCAGCCAAGTCACCTATCCAGCGGAGGCCTGTGGCATTAAGTTTTGCCGAGACAGGACATAAGTAAGCGGATTGTTATCTGTGTACACTTTGAAGCTTGGGGCGTAATAAAGGTAATCTCTAAACTGGTCACAGATGGCCCACTTTAGTGCAAGGAACTCCAGCTTTCCAGAGTGTAAGTGGTAATTCTTCTCGGCAGGAGTCAAAGTGCGTGACCCATAAGCAACAACGCGAAGGATATCAGTTTGGTGTTGGTACAGCACAGCACCAAGCCCATCCTTAGAGGCATCTGTATGAAGGACAAACGGTTTCTCAAAGTTTGGGTAGGCCATGACTGGAGCACACGTCTGACAATCAATAAGTTTATCTAGTGCGGATTGGTGAGAGGTGGTCCAGACGACTGGGTGCCTTGGTGGTAACTGTGAAGGGTTCCTCTTTCCTTGCCTTGGTTTTTCTCTCATGGACTCTTCAGAAGGGTGATCTGTTATCTTGATTAAATCATACATTGGTTTTGCAATTTTTGAGAAGTTCTTTATATATCGACGATAGTAGTTTAAGAACCCCATTAGTTTGCGCACTTCATTAACTGTCTTTGGAGATGATTCCTTGAGAGAAAGCACTGGCTTGATACTGGAGGGATCTAGTTTGTAGCCCTCCTCAGACACCACGCATCCAAGAAATACAACTTCTTTTTTGAACAGTTTACACTTCCGCGGTTTGAGTTTTACTCCATGCTCTCGCAGCTGACGCAGGACTTTGCGTGTATGTTCAACATGTTCCTCAAAGGACGCACTGAATATGATTATATCGTCCAGATAGGGTATACAAACAGTATCTCGTAAGTCTCCTAGACAGTTCTCCATAAATCGTTGGAAAGCCCCTGGGGCTCGGGAGAGTCCGAATGGGATCCTCACCCATTCGTAGAGACCCCATGGAGTGATAAATGCTGTATAAGGCTGACTTTTAGCGCTCATGAATCCTTCATGGTAAGCTTTACCCTGGTCTAGTACTGAAAACCAAGAGTTCCCACCGAGATTATCTAAAGTCTCTTGTATCCTCGGTATTGGATGGCGATCAGGTCGCGTTTTCTTGTTCAGTGCTCTGTAATCCACGCATAGCCACAAACTTTGGTCCTTCTTTCTGACACAAACAACCGGTGAACTGTAGGACGAGGAGGACTTTTGGATGAAATCACGATTTAACAAATCTTCCATATAAGCCTTTACCTCTGGGTATAGTGGTTTTTGCACTGCCACATAGTTCTTCTGAACAGGGGTTTGATCCTCAAGATCCAAGTTTAACTCAAGGTCTCTAATACAGCCAACATCACTGTCATCCCTTGCAAATGAATCTGCTTCCTCGGTAAGTAATGTAAGTGCCACGTCCTTCTGATGGGCATTGAGACCACTTAGGTCTATGTCCCTTATGTGTCATGGAGTACTCAAAGGTTCTTCAGCTTGTGGGGGTATAAGCGGTGGGCCTCCGGCGTTTCCAGTACATGTTGTAGCCTGATCAGCAATATTTGCTTCTGTACTCTCTTCATCAGGTGTTTTCATGTTCCCATTAGAGTCCTTTAACCTAACTTCTACTGGTGTAACTGATTGTACAAGTTGTAGTCGTCCGAGCAAAGTTTGTCCCGGAAGTCTGATATCATGGTTGGTATTGTTAACAATGTCGATTTCCACTTTACTTGATTTCCCTTTCTTTACAGTCAACAAAGTCTCTGTAATCTCCAACCCGCTAGGCCATGGGTTAGACTCATCCAGTTCAAACAGTACTGGAGTAGTTCTCTCTACAGGTCCTGTGTTTGCTCTGCAAGTCACACTTTGACTTTGTCTGGGAGGTATCATAGTATCATGCTTCATGGTCTTGATCAAGCAGAGATCACTTTGATTACGGCTTTGAATAAAATTCACTAATGCTGAAGCATTTTTGCCATTTAACTCAGTAAAACTTGAAGTAATTTCTTGATGTAGCATAGCATCCTCACTACTGGTTTTAACAATCTCCTCAATCACGTTAAAGCCGATTATTGGCGTGTCTAATGATTGGTCTGTAACAAGAAAGGGAACTGTCAATTCCTCCTTAGACGACAGTAGTCTAAAGTTAAGCTCCACCCATCCTATGTATGGCATCTCACCACCATTGGCTGTGGTCAGGTTCAGTTCAGAATTTAACAACTCTGATATGTTCTTAATAGTGATCCCAGGGAAATTCCATCTTACTAACTGGTCAGATATTAAGGAAACCTGGGCCCCAGTGTCCCAAAGTACATCTACCTTTTGGCCATTGATCTCCCCCTTAACAGTACACCTCTTTCCTACCAATCCTACTACTGTGGCGTGCTGCTGTGGTGTTAGGTGGCTGACAAAGGTGATACTACTGGGATCCGCATTCTCTTCTTTTGCTTTGTTTGAGGTACTCAATCGCATTACACAACACTTTGTGTTCCTGCCAGTGTTTCTTCTGACAATTCCGGCTACAATACTTCATGGCCTTGCACTTTGAACATTGTAAGAACCTTGCCTTTCCTGACTGAACTTTCTGACAACCATTACATCAGAGGGACTTGTTACTACTGTTGTCGACTATTCCGCGTCCCGCCGGAATAGTCGTCGACCGTTTCCCTGTCGACTAGCCCGGTTCTCGTTATGGTAACATTCCCGAACCAGATGCCCCGAGTCACCACAAGCAAAGCAATGATTACATTCCTCTCCTCTTCCCCTCTGCTTGCAATTCTGACAACCCCAACTTGTACGGTTTGGCTGATAACCACATCCACGGCCCCTGTAGGATGGCCCACGTCAGTTAGGATTTTCTGCTTGGCTCCCTCGACGATTGACTTGATCCTTGAGATCATTTATCTCTGACTTGATCTGACGGATCTCTAGCAAAAGCTGCTGACCTCCATCTGTAGTTGCATTCTTAGCTCTTGCTTCTCTCTCGCCTTTGCCTACTTCACATGTATGAACTTTGGCAGACTTTTGGCGTTCACTAGCCAGCTTGGAACTCCTTTCTGCTTGTTGCGAGGCTAATTCATTCACCTGCCGCATGAGCTCTTCATCGGTGAGTCCCGAGGTGCGTAAGGTGGGTCTTAAGTTAGATGCAAGGATGTCATCACGAAGACCAGTTTCAAATGATTTTACAAAGGTTTTCTGAATCAGGGATGCACCGTAATTGAACTCGCAATCTGACTCCTTACTTGCAAAATTCACCTTGTTACGCAAATCCAGCGCACAGAGAAGGAACTGTTGTGGGGATTCACCACTACTGTGTTGGCACACGGTGGCCAATTGTTGGTATACTTCTGAGGCTGTTTTCTCTCTATAATGGACACAAAGGATCCTTCGTAGCTTAGCTAGTTAGAGATCACTTAGAGTCTCAACATAGCTCCGAAGACTACTGGGCGGAGAGATGGCACAAGTCACTGCATCCACAATTTCATTTTCTTGGTAATCACGTTTTAACCCTGAGTCTATCTGGTGCATTAAGGAAACAAAAGTTAGTTTCTCCGTTTCCCCTGGTTCGCCGATCTGACCAGAAATCTTAAATTCGCGACTTAGCAAAGATGAACTCGACTTTGTTTTCGCTAACTGACTCAATATATCTTCCACTCCCTTTTCTTGTTTAGGTCCTCCGTCAGAAGATTGTTTCTCCGTTTTTACTCCTGGAGCTGCTGGTTTTTGCTCTACCTCTTCGAGGGGCGGTACATTGCCGGTCACAAAAGCAAGTAACTGTTCGAGGCACACTCGTGCTTCCTTTTCATCGCCCACCATTTTGCTGTCGATGGTTTTCGTAATAATTTTGATTCTCTGCATCTTACTTTTACCCGCAGGGTCATCATCGATTCCCAATAGTCCTATCATTTCAGCCAAACCCTTCTCATCTTGTTCGAACAATCGAGACTCTACTTGGAGTTGTAATTGTCCATAATTAATTCTAACCGCGAAAGCTTATTTCCAAACTGAACACAAGTAACCTAGAGCAAACGCTGTAATTCCGGTAACAACGAGCCAACAGAACAAATCAACTCGTCCACTTCGCCAAACACAAAACAACTAGCAAATGTACTCCACCGTCACAGAGCCCAATATTGTAAAGTACTACCGTACGCATCTGACTGTTTTCGGTCGCCGCTTGCCTCCTCAACTGCAAATCCACATGTTCATACCGCTCCACTCACAATCTCCTTAGCTCCAATTCTGACCATTTCTGCTTCCCTTGACAACAAATAATGTCCCACTGAGAATCGAAGTTCGTCCTGGCAGAGTCGCCAAAATGTTACCCTTGTCTCATGCATCCACAAATAAACCGTAAAACATCTTTACACTTCACATGCTTCACATGTTTATTTCGTTTCTTTTTCCTTTCGACCCCTCGTTCAACTTGCGCTCTCTTTTTGATAACCCGTATGAGTACGTCATACACAAGACTCGTTTCTGCTTCCGGTTGTTTTGGTTTTAGTACAATCTCTACATGTAACACACACTGCACAACAATCAGAACTAATATAACCCCAGGATTTAAGAATGGACCTGACACGAACTGCATTATGCAAGTGAAGCCACAAGACATCATTCTTGCGATTTTCAATTAACTTACAGCGCGATTTGCACCAAACCGAGGTCGACCGCTCTATGGGACAGCCCACAACAGATCTCCACAAGCCGGCACACCTAGGTGCAGCACGTGGGAAACCAAATAAAAGCAAATAAATTTCCTTACAAGAAAGATCGTCAGGTAACGCACCATACTTATGAAATAGCTACTGGAAAATGTTTAGACATCTGCGGTAAAAAAGAGAAGGCTCCGATGAAGACAGAACGAGATTCGAAGCAAAAGCAAATTGCGCGTCAAGTCTTGCTTGGCGATTCCCGATACAATAACGGGCCAGATAATGCCATTTGTGGCCACCAAAATTATTGCAGAGACTATAAAAACAAGACAGACGAAGACTAACACATTTAGAACGAAAGTCAACAACGTTTAAGCCACCAACTTCAATAGGCGCACAGCAACGCCGCCGACTGATGCTGATGCTGCCGACTGTTTACCTTTCCACACCAATACCACGTGCCAAAACCGGGTAACGCCAAGTACATTAACAATCATTGCATGGCCTGAAAAAGACAGCTCTCTCTGTTTCCATAAATTAAGAACGGTTTCTAGTTTGTCAAGCTTCCATTTCCAGTTATCCGACTTGACAGATACTAGGCCATTTGAAAAATAGACCTCCAAAATTTTCATTTTCAATACCCAATTTAAACCGAAGGGAGAGGCGCCATTCGTTCTCCACCGCCCCAGCCACATAGCCTCTGACTTGGAGGAGTTGAGCTTGGTGCCTGAGCCTAGTTCATACTTGTGTACAGCACGCAAAAGATGACAGAGAGAAAGCTCGCTTTTAACAAAATTAGTGGCATCATCGGTGTACTAGGAGATTTTAAATTGAAGACCCCCAGCTCCAGGAAGCTGGAAGCCCTCGATTTGCTTACATTTCCTGATTTGAGTTGACAAAACCTCCGATACCAAGACATAGCCCAAGTAAAAGAAATTCCACGAGGATTTTGTTTACGCCAAATGTCAACAAGTAAGCAATCAGACATGAAATTATGAAGAACACGTTTATCAGGCAGGCGATGTAAGTGATCAAGAACATTATCAATACAATTAAAGTCACCAGCGATCAAACGAACAGGAGAAAGAAAATAGGAATGTAATCGTTCAAAGAAGAAATGGTATTTGGAGCGTAAATGTTTACAATATTAAATTTGTGTGACCCCAAAAGCACCAATGCACTAATAACTCTGCCATAAGAATCAAAAACATATCGAGAAATCTTGCCCTGGAATCTAGGAGAGACAAGCAAGCCAACACCGGCTAACCGGCCACTCCCAAAAAACCAGAGACAATCACCAGACCATTTCCACGCAATTTTATCAGCTTGTAATTTGCAAGAGATATGAGTCTCCTGTAATAAGACAATATCAAAATCAGCCTGAGACAATTTGTGAAGGCTAGATCACATCTAGCGGGGGTAATTAACCCCTGAGCATTTAAGGTGGCAACTTTTAGCATTGGCAGTAATGGCGACCCATCCTCCTACTTCGTACCCTTATCCACTCAGACGCATCATCAGAGTCAGATCCAGAGTTATTGCTGTGATCTTGCTCACGGGTTCTTGATCTATGACGGTCATCATCCCTATCGTAATGCCACTCGCGACGGCGATTGCGATCCCGATCGTGGTCCCGCGTCGAAGCACGGTCGTACTCATGGTCCCAGTGTCCATCGTGTTCACGATCATACTCACAGGACTCGCGCGGACAATCACGAACCCGCTCACTGTCCAACGATGCATCAGCATTTTTTCGAGAGTTTCTTTTACGATCTTCCTTCTGATCATCCTTCCTCTTTTCTTCTTCCTTCCTCCTGTCCTCTTGCTTCCTTTCCACTCTCTTCCTCTCCCTCTTACTCTTCTCGGGTGCTACTGTTGCACTATTCATCTTAGGGGAATTTCACTGAGCCTTTTTACCACTGGAATTCAATTGATTAGATGCCCTGCATGACGTGGCCCCCGCAGCAGGAATAGCCTCGACTTGTTCCGGCGAACGCGAGGCCATACTCGCATACGAGGGCAACGCGGCCGGTTGGGAAATTACGGTTGGCGGGGAAGTTACGGTCTTCGCAACATCAGCATATGATGAATTGGAAGGCTGAACGTCAATGTTTGCACTGTACAACAAGAATGGACAATCCAGGGCGGGATGCTCATTCGAACGGCAAATACAACACCGAGTAGACTCCTCGCAATCTTCCATGTGGTGTCCAGGTTTTTCACAATTGAAACAACAAACAGAGGAACAACTCGTGGCCAAATGATCAGAGTCCCCGCAACGACGACAGGTCTACGGTTGACCTTGATACCAGATACGACTGAACTCGCCTGCAGTAAAAACAGTGGACGGGATGTCCATCTGAAGGCGCATTCGAGTAGTACGAATACCATTAAAAATAGAAGACGAACTCTATCTCAACAAAAGAAAAAACCTTTCCATATGCCGAAAGCCGCCCGATTAAAATCGTATCCGGCAATTCAATTGGAGCTTTGAAAACTTTAACAAGCACCACTTTCCTTTTACAATCCCCCAAGAAAACGTGGCAATCATTGATCCAAACTTCTTGAATGCCGAGGGCAACATTCTTTAGCGTCACTAGATTCAAAGGACACAATCCACATGTTGTTTGAAGCACGGCGCTGTATTGAATTAATCGTATCAATGTCCAGGCCCGCTTTGTCAAGCCCTTCTAGAATATCTTGGCTAGAGCAGAGGGTATCAATTGTGAAGTACACAGATAACTCCTTCAGACGTACACCATTTTTTCCAAACAACCACGTGTTGCCGGGGACTTTAGTAAAACGAGCCCCGCTCGCATATAAAGCCTGCAAAACACTCAGTGCAGGAACGAAATCTTCTCGTTCCTCAGCCTTTGGGGACTTGGACCCCTGGGAAGTATTGTTTTCCTCGGAAAATAAGATTGGGGTTTTGGCGACAACATCACCATCCACATTCTCATCTGCTTTTGCATTCTCATCTGGTTGATTCTCGTCACCTTTTGTCATGCTGACAACTTGGGGGGTGCAGATGCCGCTAGGTGGGCCTATCAGCAGTTATCCCAACTTGTTAGGCCTCATCAGCATGGCATAGCTAATGCTCAGGCTCAAGTAGCCATATATCAATAAAACAAGCAATGAAAACGTAAAGCTTGTGGGATGTGGCTGGAGTGACAAGGATCAATCAATCAATCAAACTTTATTTAACGAGGGTGACACTTAATAGTTAAAAACTAATAAACTCGTGGCCCTCCATAAGCATTGTTACAATACTAGATAAATTATTTAAAACCTAATTAAAAACTACAATGTACAACAGATCAAGAATTAACAGCAAAAGGTAAAACGTTATGCTTATATCATGCGATCTAAAAATAAATTATTTTAAAAAGGAGTAAAACTTTTATCCCTAAGCTGACGTAATTTAAATTTCTACAAAACATTCTTCAAAATATTTACAGATTGAGAAGTGCGTAGCTTTAATGGGAAGGCGATTCCAACATCTCGAAGTTGTAACAGAAAAGGTGCGGCCTCCCTCTTTCTCTCTAGTGTATCTCCTAGGTAAAATAGTAAAATTAGCACCTCGTGTATTTCTGCTGTGCTGGCTGTTGTTTAGTTCTAACAGCTCGTTTATATAGGGAGGGCAAATACCAATTAATAATAATAATAATAATAATAATAATAATAACGATTTATTAGTAGTACTTCCACAAGGTGGCTCTTCGCCTACTAATTATAATATGTAATATATAATATCAGTGGTTTAAAGTGCACCTAACCCCTAATTTTTTTGTTTGCGTAAAAAAATCTTCATGTTTTGCTGAGTATTTCTTCGAAAAAAAGTTTGGATTTGGTGAAATGCTCAATTTTTTATGCCCTGTTGAAGTCGAGTTCCGAATGGACCATGACCGCGTAAATGGGGATCTGGGCAGAGTAGAGTTGTGACGTCACTTCGAGAAGACGCTCAAGCAATTCTCAGCCAGTCGTCGATCTCCGAAAGCCTTTCTAGCACGAAAATTCATTCTATTTGGTCTTTAGCCTCTGTAATTCAAGTGAAAATTACAATTTCTTCCGAATCATCGGACTTGGAGACGAGCTTCGACTCAGATGACTCGGAAATCAATTTTATCGCTGGATATGAACTTGAAGACGAAGGGCATTCATGCCGCATCTCACCACGATCACCAGAAACCTAGAGTGATTCAAGCGATGACGATACTGCTTATACTGACGAGCCACTGGCTGATGCAGAATGGATAGAAAAATATCAAGAAGAAATGAAGGCTAACGAAGAGCTCAAACAAAGCCTTAAGGACCGGTTAGGGGGCAATGTAGAACTGAAGGAATGGTGAGATTCGCGGGTTTTTCCCTTATGTACTTTGCCATGTGAGTTTTAGTTTATGCATTGCATGTGTTGGCACGCTTGCTTCTTGCGGTATTGTTTATGTATTTCTTAGATTACTTTTCTGCTAACATAATTTTGCTGAACTTTAGGTGCAAGTGTGGAAATTGCAACGTCGCTTTGTTACAAAACATAAGTGAATTTTATTGCTGTTGTGAACTGGAAGGCTGCAAAGAATCGATTAAGAGTGATCTTGTCCTACAAGATCTTGCCCCTGATGTTAACCTGACCTGCATCACTGAACACCCGGGATTTCAACCCGTTTGCCTTCAGAAGTGGAGTCTGAGATTAGCAGCGGACAAGTTCAAAACCAAAGGGAAGGAAAGGTATCGGCAGACAGGAAGCGAAGAAAGGTGAGCAATATTTACTACTGTACTGGTTGGTGTTATTCCTTTTCGGGTTTATCAAAACATATTGCACCCGAGTTTTCAAATTATGAAGTTCGAAATAGTCCCGTTTTTACACTGACTCATAAGAAATACCCAATCATTGGATCCAATCCAGGAATCCCACCACAGATGCTGAAGGTTGCATAATAATATCCTGATAAAGTCAACCTGTCTTTGGTCTCTTGCAGTTTCTTACGAAGTGTTGCATATAGAGAGTTCTTTAGGCTGGTGTATGGGCTTCTGGGGAAGAAACGGGTTCCCTTGCCGGCCAGTGCTAATACTGCGATTAGGAAAGCCTTCCCTGTCAGTAAGGAGGATGAATTCACAGGCTTTGACCCCGATGAGGAAAAATAGATGTGCCATTTTACTTGTTCTACAATGAATATGATACACTCTTACAAACTGTCATACAAGTACAGTAAGAAACAATTTAACAAACCTTCAAATGCTTTATTATATGTGTAAAATAAGGATCACTTGTTATCGGGTGTACACTGTGTAATTCAAGAAAATATCCATACCTCCCACAGTAAAGTGATATTTACTAAGACCCCTGCCCACCCCTCTGGAAATTCCAATTAAGCTTCATACATTTCTTCAAATTGTTTGGCCTTACAGAACCCCCCAGCCCCCGGAAATTCCAATCCCTTCTGTTGGAGAGTATGGATATTTTCTGGAACTGCACAAATTATGCACTGTATTCAGCAGGTGACCATTCCACTAGCTAGTTCTTCCATAATTTATACAATTTCATCAGTGATGTCGATCTCTTTTTTGTATCTCAGTAATTTTATAAATCCTACATTGTAAGCAGTGTTGTTTATTTGATGTAACTTGCACATTATTTCCAGTGAGATAAACCAGTCATGTCCAATTAAATTAAGAAAAAACCTTGCTTTCATTTTTTTGTAATGTAATATGTACAACCTGTGACAATGTATTTACAGTTGCTATCATGCATGTCACCAAAACTTATCCCCAAAGATGAAGCCCTGGCCCTGGTTGTTCAAAAACCGGATAAAGCTACATGTATCCACCCAAAAAATCGCTATACAGCAGATAAGTGTTAGTAAAACATTTCCACGCTATCAACTTGATAGCAATTTATTAGTGGGTAGAGTTATCCAGCTTTCAAACAACCAGGACCTGGTTTGAAAGTACAAACGTTTACATTTTCATTGTGAATAAATCCAAAACAAAGAATGCCCAAGGAAACGTTTGAGAATATGGGTGGGGAGGTGAACATGTGAACAAAATTTGAACCCAAAGTTATTGGTGGATGAGACATGCGACTAACTGATATTTTTGCTGAATTCTGATGCAAATCTCAAAACAACCTTAAAATCAAAGAAGTGCTTACAATGCCAATAACTTATGATTTTAGTCAGAGTGGGTATTCATGGCTACCCTGCACACAAAGCATAAAAACCGCTTTTTATTTGCAAACAAGTCAGCTATTTCTTTGTCTTTTTCTTATCCTTATTTTTTGGGCAATCAACAACATTGTGATGCCCCTTCATTGGCTTCTTGCATGCTGTACAATTACGGCCAGCTGTCGTCTCCTTACTCTGCTTCCTCCTTCCCTCTGGGATTTGAGTAACTGGTAACACAAAGTGAAACTGAAATTTAAACCTTGACCAGAACTTGTAATTGATTTTGCCCCAAATTAGGGACTGGTACTAGCAGTGTTTGAAGTGACAGGCAATTAGGAAAAAACTGTGATGACATGTCAGTTGTATTGTGGACATAGGTTGATCATTTAACCATGTTAAGACTGGAGGCTGGACAACTCGGTTATTTTCATGCTTTATAGAATAAAACTGAAATTAGTAGAACGATTTGTTGAGTTGTGCAACTCTTTAATACCTGGTGTCGTTGGAGGGACATCTTTAGTAACCATTTTGCTCCTCTCAGCTCTCTTTTGTAGAGCCTCTGCTCTCGTCTGTTTCTCCAGCATTGTATTCATGGGGGCAGGGGTCTTCTCTTGCAGCTTTGTGGCAGCATCCTTCAAATTGTCTTTACTTGCTTTCGTGAAAGTGTCAAATATTTCCTCTACATAATGTGAAAATACCAAACAGAGTACTTTGTTAAAAGGTGAATCAGCATGAGCTCGTGCTCATGTTAAGTAAACCTGACTCTTACCAAAGTTTGGTGTGATTCTTACATCTCGGACAGTTGCCTCTCCATTCTTAAACTTTGGGTAGGATGCTTTGACCCTTTCCACTCCGTCTTTGCTTCTATGTTTGACTTCTCTTTGTAAATTGAAGTTGAAATGGACAGCAGCTAAAATATGCCTGCAGATTTTTAAATAATAATATTGACATTTAGAGAAGCATCAGTGGTAGGGGAGGGGAGAAGATGAGTCTATATAGCCTTGTATACACTTATGTAAAAAGGTCTAGTGTAATGAATGTTTTAGGTCACAGGTTCAGCTTTTGTTGATAAATATTGCTACTGTAGCTTTCTGATAATGGCATGAGTATAATATAAGACAAGAGAACAATAAGTCTTCCTGCAGTACATGCCAATGTAAGAATAAGCTGTCATCTTTGGCACGAAGTGATTGAGGACTGAATGAAAACCTTCCAAACAGCTGGTTTGGGCCAGGGGTGAGGCTTGCTTGATTCCTTTTACTAAGGCATTATTTGTCAAGGCTGCATATAGTTTGTCATATACAACAGTACCTATAGGGAAAGAAATACCTCCAGTTATGGGCCTGGTATGCAAGTGAAATGCAAAATCTGCAAGCCTTAACAAAAAGCTAAAACCCAACAGTTTTCCAGAACACTGTCATGTATGCTATACACAACTGAGTACAGAACATACCAACTTTTAACCATTTCCTTGGTTCGATGACTCCATGGGCACATTTTTTAAATAATGCATCGTCAAGGCCTGCGTGTGTATTCACAACATGACTCAAAAAGATTTAAATTTGGCCCAAATGACCCTTCCATTACCACTAAATGTTGAAGTGGAACTCCAGTGAAGGTGTTTCTCGCAGGGCTTAATCCATTCTCCCAACATTTCGCAACCTATTTCTTTAGAGATTTTTGACAGAACTTTTCGTATTTCTGTTCAAAAGAAAGAAAAAGAACAAGATATATAACCTAGACACATTTCCCTTGACCTTGCTTTGAGTCACTTTTTTCCTTTCAGCTCAATCAAGGCCCTGTTACCCCAGACTATCTTTCACTTCCATTTCAGATACAGTAGTTATTAACTATTGAAAAAGATACTGTCCTCAAGTTAAAATGATAATTTACAAACGTGGCCTGGTACCAGAAAAGTTTAGGGCAAAAATGATATTGTATTCTTTCTTTTGATAAGCTTTTGACAGCTGTGCTTATTGTTGATAAAGAAGAATGGAACAAAAACTCTTTGAAATCAATAATCTGTTCATGTTGTCCTTCAGCAGCATGATTAAAACATGTATAGAATGTTCGATTGAGGCCTAAAACTGCTGTTCAAAAGTAAAAACTCAAATCCAAGCTTTCGCCGATCAACGGCATCATCATGCCGTTGATCGGCATAAGCATAAGATTTTTCGCAAACAAATGTGCAATGTAAACTGTAGTGACCGGTGGTAGCTATATAGTAACCTGCACCACTAA
>JAEMWC010000289.1:807500-832500 GCA_016490735.1 Pachyseris speciosa
ACATAACAAGTACTACATAAGAAGGCTGCAAGAAATTAAAGGTTCTATTGTTACAATTAAATCTTTGGGTTTATCCAAATTTTGTGACAGTGCCCCTTTAACAATGTGTCTATCACATGTTTTTTTTTTTATACACAATGTATAAAACAAATGACTTTCTTTGAAAATGTTATCAGAGAATAAGATGAGGAATAAAACTGCATAGTCTGATCTCATAAAATAATTATAATTTTTGTTTTGGTTTCCCTTGAAAAATAACTTTGAGAATTCATAGGAATTCCCAATAATTTTCTAAGAATTCCTAACATTTCCAAAGCATCTAAGATATTTATGGCATAATGCTAAGATAAAATGTTGTCTTTGTGTGATGAAAGCAAAGGATGAGATTTGAGGCTGTCCAACAATTATTTTTATTTACAATAAGCAAATTACACTTCACTCAAATTAATCATGACTTCAAATCAGTGAAATATACGCAGCAACGGAATTTGTTTTTTCTAAATTTTTACGTACACAATATCAGGTAATGTCAAGCGTAGTTGTCTGAATCACAGATTTCTAATAAAATAAATTTCTAACAATATAAGCTTAAAGCTTAAAGGTAAGTAAAAATTAAGGTTTAGAAACTTGTGTATTCAAGGGAAAGCCGATCTAGAGATTTATACATTTGAATTTTAAAATTTACATGAACTGGGGCAAAAATGAGAAGAAAAATGGTAAACAGCGGCTTAGCTTATTGATTCAATTTTTTGTGCTGTTAACACGGAGCTTTCTTTGCTGCTCGCGGATGAGTTTGTCAACAATGTACCACCCCAGCTTGCTCCATGATGTCTAAAATAAAAACACGATTTCGTCAGTGACCATTTATTACATGTAGAGGTTCTTGACTGGTTTAGTCATTATTTCACTAGATCTAGAGTACTCAGAATAATCTAAGACCGGCTGCTGAAATTAACTTGATCTGTACTTTTAAAATAACCTTGCGTTCAAAATATTCGGTACCAATTCAAAGACCTCAAGACACGACTGACATTGCCGTGATGGATTGCATGCACTGTTTACCTCGAGGAGCACAGTTTCAGTTATGCGATGGTTTTGTTCTTTCAGGTCTAATACTGTGTCGTTCACAAGTTACAGCCTTTTATAATTTAAGAATTTGTTTGCACTTACCCAAATCTCTCAATGGCTTGCCTGCCTTTCATTCTATCGTACCGGCTGATACATTCACAGTGATGCCTTCATTTAGTTGCACGTCGGCGCCACAAACTTGCTTTCTGTTTACCACGCTAATGCTGTTTTAATTCTCCCACTGAACCACTAAAAAAACATCTTCGAGATGGGAAATATAACAGTTATTCGCACAATCGACCAACCGAAAAGACAATTCAAAGATGGGCGCCAAAAGTTCTTTCAAGGAAAGTCACGTGAAGATTTCCACGCTGTCATTGGCTGTTGCTGAGTAACTTCCGCTGGATGGCCTGATTGTGGTCTTCAGAGAAACATAAGCTCGCAAAACTTTTCACTTGGACCGGGGATATGAAGCTATTTTCTGGCGGAGATTTTGACGAAAACACACTTTATGGAAAGAGTCATCTTCAGCTGAGGATAAAACATGTTTTAGTCGTCAAACATTGTCGAATATCACTAATGATTCTGTTCATGGTGTAGGTGAGAAAAATTATCTCTCGCTTAACTCTTGTTTTTACGTTCTTTTCATTTCAAGGGTCTTTCTAAATTTAGCGTCTTAAGTTTCATTAGCTTTTGGGATAAGTCACTGAGTAAATGTTTGACTTTACGATTGTGTGACTTTAGGATTGTGTTTTGTTTTATATTAATTTGTCTTTTTGCCTTGACATTTAACTTATTTAAGTTAACCTTGTGTTTAATTAAGTAGCACTTTTTGTTTAGGCTTAATTATAAATTTGTTTCCTTGGAAGAAATTAAATCTTGATCTTAAAGATTCACAAAACGTTGCAGCCTTTCTTTTAACTAAAGTGCTGGAGCTTTGATATTAACCTCAATTTATACTCTCAAATTTTTATAGTCTCTCTCTTAGTTTATGATTGATTCCGAGACATTCGATTCTCAGTAATATTCTGTTTAGGAGCAGTAATATGTTCAAGTGCGATAAAATTAGTTGCTATAATTGCTTTTGTAGATTTTTTGTTACATTTATGTAAAAACCAACAATATGTCTATCATTTTTGTAAAAAAAAAGTTAGCATATGTATTTTAGCAAAGAATTCCCTTCATGGGACAACATGGCCAAAGATACCAGGTTTGGCTGCAAACTTGTTATACCTTTTTAGGCCTGGAAATCCAAGAAAGCCTGGCTTAGATCTTGAAGGCCAGGAAGGCCGGGCTTTTTTGACCAAGGTTGCCAAGAAAGCCCGGCCTTGGAACTAACAAGGCCACGAAGGCCAAGCTTTGGTGGCCAAGGATGCCGAGAAAGCTTGGCTGTGGCCATGCTTGCCGGGCTTTACCAGGCCGCATTTTCCCAGTAAGCCTGGCCAAAAACCCGGAAAGCGTGGCCTGGCCAGGCTTTGCCAGGCTGGCCGGGATTTTGGCTGGGCTCCTGATGCAAGGGTAACAAGTGAATAGTGCGAAATAGTGCTAAGTACAGATTGTTGGGTTCTGGAAGTGACGTCACAGTGGTCGCCAAACCCTGGATCTTTGAAACGCGGTCACGAGCCAAAATGGCGGCGATTTTAGAGTGATTTTGCGTACTTCAATGGGGCATAAAAATTCAAGGATTTTACCAAATCCAAAAATTTTTACAAAGAAATACTCACCAAAGCATGAAGATTTTTTTAGGCGAAAAAAAAAAAAACATGTTAGGTGCACTTTAATTAAGGAATTATAAAAAAGTATACGCTCCGCTCTTGGTAAGTAAGCCTTAATTCTATTGAGTATGCCGATACGCTTTGATATCTTCTTACATCAAGAGTGAGTTGTTCATCAAGTTCAAGGCCTAGCAGCTTGACGTTCTGGACCTGTTGTAATGTGCTTCCATTAAGATCTATCTCAAGCTTGCGATCTTCATTACTTAAACGTTTTCGTAGGCGCGGTCCATCTATTAATATCGTCTTCATCTTGGAACAATTTAGTGGTAATTTGTTGTTTGTTGCCCACTCATTGATGTTGGAAACCTCGCGTGATAGAGTGTTCTTGAGTTCTTCTACATTTCGATAATCGGAAGAAGCGAGGATGGTGGTGTCGTCAGCAAACATATCAATCCACGTGTGGACATTTAAGGGTAAATCATTAATGAGCAACAGAAAAAGTAAAGGACCCAATATGGAACCCTGTGGCACACCCGCTGTAATAGTCCTAACGGTGGACGCCTGTCCCTTGAATGAAACCAGTTGAGTACGATCGGTTAGATATGACTTGAACCAAAGTAAAGCGCTCATATCTGGTTTATAGGCTTCAAACTTGCTGACTAAGGTCCCATGATCGACCATGTCAAAAGCCTTCTTATAATCAACTAGAACCATACCATTAATATGGTTTTTGTCCAGATTGAATAGCAGAGTATCAACGATATAGGCAAGTGCTGTCTCTGTGCTGAACTGCTTTTTAAAACCGGACTGGTTCTTATAGATGAGATCGTGAACATTAAGATATTCAGACAAATGGTCATGCACATGACGTTCGATGATTTTAGACAGCACGGGAAGTACTGAGATTGGCCTATAGTTGTCTACATCATCCATATCACCAGCTTTGTGGAGGGCAGTCACTCTGGCTCTTTTCCGACTAGGAAAAGTTCCCGATGAAAGCAATAGGTTAAGTAGCTTTGTTATTGACGGTCCTAGTTCTGTGATGCCTAGGCGCAAAAGAGCACAACTGATTCGATCAACTCCAGTTGCTTTATTAGCTGGAATTTTCAGTAAATACACCTTCACCATATCAGCTGTGATCAGAGGTATAGTGAACTGTGATTCAGAAGGTAGCCTTTCACTAACAAACTGTTTGAGTTTGTCAAAATTACAAACGTTTGTAGTCAGGGGAGATTGTTTTGCTTTATCTGCAACAGTTGTAAAGTGCAGATTAAAATAATCCGCAATGTCTGCCGCTGTTGAGATTATCTCTTCCTCGGTAACTGAGAGATTCTGGTTGATGCATTGGTTTGTCTCCAAGTGATTTTATTAACTTCCAAATTGATTTAGAGTTCCCTTTGCTATTCTGAAATGATGTCTTGAAGTAGTTTCTCTTTGCTCTCGTGATCATATTGGTGGCTTGATTTCGCATTGCGCGGTACCTAGCCCATGCGTCAGTAGTTTTATATTCCCTGGCTTTTTTCAGTAAGGTATCTCTTTTTGACAGCTGATCTAAAATGTCTCTTGTTAACCATCACGGCTGCTTGACTTTACTAACCCGCTTATGCATGATAGGCGCATGCTGATACCTCGTGCGTGCAGGATACTTCACAAATTAATGTGATCAAGTAAGCTGAAGCCACTCAAAAGGCACTTAGGCCTCAAGGTAGCGGGCATTACCCCTTAAATCTACCAAAGCAAAGATTGAGCCCAAGCATTAGCAGCCATGGACAGCTGTTTCGGCCTTGTTAGGCTTCATCAGCATGGCATAGCTAATGCTCAGGCTCAAGTAGCCACATATCAATAAAACAAGCAATGAAAACGTAAAGCTTGTGGGATGTGGCTGGAGTGACAAGGATACTTCACAAATTAATGTGATCAAGTAAGCTAAAGCCACTCAAAAGGCACTAAGGCCACAAGGTAGCGGGCATTACTCCTTAAATCTACCAAAGCAATGATTGAGCCCAAGCATTAGCAGTCATGGACAGCTGTTTCGGCCTTGTTAGGCCTCATCAGCATGGCATAGCTAATGCTCAGGCTCAAGTACCCACTTATCAATAAAAGAAGCAATGAAAACGTAACGCTAGTGGGATGTGGCTGGAGTGACAAGGATACTTCACATATTAAGAGGCCTTGACAGTAAGATTGACAGCATTGACTGCGGCGGGTACGGAAAATTCATATTTCTTCAAATTACCTGAAACTTATCTCACATACAAAGGGTACCAAACAATGCAAATTGGTGTGATAGATTCTTAATTATGTTTTAAAATTGCCTCAGTAAGCGAATTTAAAGAATTTAGGATAACTGTGCTAAAATTTGTGAAAAATTAACTCTAATTTATGGGTAAACTTGTCTCGTTAATGAGAAACTAATATTACTTCTCGACACTAGTAATTTCTATCGCTATCAAAACCATGCTTTGGCTTTATAAATATCGATTAAACACCCCACGGCAAGTTGTCAACTTCCATATACAACATTTTCATCAGTTCCTAGTATGATTCATTTTACTGATAACGCAAAATGTGAAATATTTGTTTAAGTATTCGCGCGTGGTCCAACCCACAATTATGACTAAAAACTACGCACAATTAATGTTAGTACTTTGCTATAAATGGTAAGTGTGTCAAAGGTTTGGGTTTTTAATTTTAAAGTAGTTTAAAGTTAGTCAAAAATGACACAACTGACCCCCCGCAAAGACACGTAAAACTACATTTTTTTGTTGTATTCAGTTTCCTTTCGCTTACTATGATATGAATGGTTCTATAAATGGGAGCATAGATACAACTGAATTCGCACACGTGAAATTTTAAGAGCAACGACTATTGGACTAGCGACTATTGGACCTAGTTGTCAGCTTTTCGAAAGCCAATTAGCCCTAATTCAAGATCAAACATTAACCCAGGAATTTATTTCTCTGTCTGGAAAAGTTGTTCAACACTGATATTCTGCAAAATTGTATATTAGAGGATGTCAATCCTGAAAAGTTTAAAACTGGAACCAAAGTTAACGCTACTCCTTCTCTGTCCGGAAAAGTTGTTTAACGCTGATATTCTGCAAAATTGTATATTAGAGGATGTCAATCCTGAAAAGCAAAAAGCTGCAAAAGAAACCAAAAAGTTTAAAACTGGAACCAAAGTTAACGCTACTCCTGGATTAAGTTTAATCAGCTCTCGAACAACCAGTTCCAGAACTATAAATATTCATCGGTTAAGCATTTATAACCTACATCTCGGAGTCACCAAACATATTTATCTCACGTTCGCAAAGGTAATCTACAACTGCGCATAGGTAGAAAAGTCGGTAAAATATCTCAGTTGGCTTGCTGTGGAAGAAACAACAGCAGCTTTTCCTTGCATAGCGCGACTATTTTACCGTAAATGCAAGCTATCAAGACTACATATGTTTATCTGTTGTTGTGCATCTAAAGTATTATGCTGAAGGATAAAGTCACGTGGCCATGTTTTCTGGGTCACATAATTACAAACGATATCTGCCGTTTTGGATATATATCATATATATCATTCACAACAAATAAATTATCTGATTAAGTATTACTTTGTGTGCTTCTAACTGAACAACTCCATTTCTACGGTATCTGAAGCATGTGTAGATAAGGTCTTCTCTCAGGCATCGTTTACACGGACGCAGTTTCCAGTCAACACGGCTTAATGACCTCGAAACCTCATCAAAAACGACACAGTTTCAAAGTGTTTACACAGAACCTATCCAACCGTTTAAATCATGGTGATCTCATTCTCAGGCATTTTTCTGGAAGCATAACTCCGACCAAAACGTTGTTCCCCTAAACACGAGTTCTCCCAGGCCAAAGCCAGAATCGTCGATTAACTTTTCTCTTCGTTACTCTGGAGCGTATCGACGAAAAAGTCAACATTTCAAGACATCTCTGCCTAAATATGTGACTGATCATCACAGTTAAGAACACTACTTAAGCAGTAGTGAAATTAATCTCTGCCTGTTATTACGATATGCCTCTCGGTTTATAGAGAGTAGAATATATGGAAGCTCAAAAAGCGAACTTAAATTGTGATTGTGCAGCAAAGCGCTGCACTCACCATATTTACCCTTCGCAAGCCAGGCAGATTCGCACCAAAATCAATAACCGTTTTTAAATCGATGCGGTCTCGCCGCTTACACGACCCATGAAACCTTATCGTTTTGAAAACGCTCCACTTTTGAAAGCATTTTCAAAACAACCCGGTTCTGATAACAAACGCGACCTGCGCCGTGTAAACGAAAGGCGTAACCGTATCGAAACCAATGCGGTTACAAATGAAAATGCGTCCGTGTAAACAGTGCCTCAGTTTCTAGGTTCTGTTTGTTACCCGACAGTACCTCTGCCAACACCTGTCGAGATAGTTAAACATTGCAGCTGCAACTGCCGATGAGTTCTTTCAATTTGGAAATCAAACCCTTCTTTCTTTTCCTGGAAACAGTCGTAATGTTCAGTTCAAAATGCTCACAAATCTTAACAAGCATGTCTATGTTAAATTTTGACAACTTGTTTAGTCGAGTTAATTCACACAAATTGAATCTTTCATAATAAATAGGATGCTCTCTGCAACCTCGCTAACGACACCTTGGCGTAACTCTTGCAGCTCCGCTTCATACTGCTCTGCTTGGCAATCACTTTCCAAATTCCGTATATCGTCCTCCGTTAGATCAGCTGGGTTCTGTACCTTGGCCCTCTTTGCTGCTGCCAGCCTGGAGAAAAATGAACGAATTTGCTGCGTCTTTAGACACTCGCTGGCGGTAAACAGACGTTTACCTTGCTCGTCTCTCGCACATCTCATGTCAAGAGAAACTTGTTCTTGATCAAATTCTCCAGATGATAGAGACTTTCGCAGTCGTTGCACACCAATTCATGAGAGTGGTCACATTTTTCAGAAAATGCCGAATCCAGTGGCCGGTCACTTAACGCGAACACACTGCAGTGATCTTGACAACTTGATAAAGTTGAGATATGAAGACAATAGCTGAGGTAGCTCTTATAGATCAGTAACAAGTTTACTACTTCAGTCACCCATTCAGACTTCTTGCCTCTTTCTCCCAGCTTCCTGACAACGTCTCCAAGCATCTCAACTCTGCGTAGGCCATCAGCACTGATGTTGTCCAAACCTTGCAATGCTTTCTTCTGTTGGGCAGGGCAATGCTTGAACACTCTGTACAGTTCTCTTTCACTCAAATGGTCGAATCCGGTTTCTTTGCAATATGCTATGTATTGCTTGATTATTCTAGCTCCAATCATGTTGCACACTACATTAGGCATACTGATTGTCTCACCAGAAGATAACTTTAGTGTACGCGTACCGTGTCCAACATCTTGAACAAAAGGGGGACTTGAAATAAACCCAATGAAATGGTCTATTTTAGGCATAGTCAAGCCAGTACGGTATTTTGGAACAGTTGGCAAGGGCTGACCCCTTCCACAAGAAATGAGGTGTTTTTTAGCTTGAAATAGTTGGTACTTTGTAACCTCAGGGAGAAGTTCCTGGATTTGCTTTTGTGGAAATATATCGACAATTATCGACAAAATCTGAATTTCCGTAACTCTTGCTTCAGATAGGCGGTAAGCAGCAGTTAGTGATTGTATTGAATGGTCATCTTCCAGCCTCAAACCCTCTATATTTCCAACATTAAATTGCTTGTCCAGTGTACCAGAACGCATTAGTTCTGCCCAGGTTTCATCTTCCTGTCCAGGATCAATGGTTTCTATGACAGCAACAATGCCTTGTTTGACTTTCCTTAGATGTTCTGTTTTAGTGCAGTCTGCTGCCTGAGACAATATATTCCTCATATGGTATCGGACTGGACTGCAGCCACGGCTCACCAGGAAGTCATTCAACTTCTCGAGAGAGTCGCTTTCTTCTTTGCATTGCACCTGATGTGGATGAGGTGCAAAGGCCTCATATCCAGGGGTTTCTTCTAGAGAGGTTCTCGGCCACATTGCAACAGAGTTTTCAGTGGTGAAAATAGATCAGTATAGATAATCGGACTGTTCTCAGCAAGTTTAGAACTCTTTCGAACTTCTGCTTCATCCTCGTCTGTTTTGTCGGTAGCTGAGTCACCTTTAAGCATCGCTAGCCTCTTTCGGCAGTTAGGGCATATACCTAATCAACAAGTATCATAATTTAACCTTTTTTCCGACCAAGGGGTGGGGGTGGAGGGCGGAGAAAGCACACGAAGTTCAAACGTTGATGACTTTTTTTACACCTTACTTTAGCGTTAATGCCCTCAAATATTCTGACTTTACCTCAAATTTGTACCCCGGTATTTATCCTGTTAAGGATATGTTGGCATAATACTATTCATGGAACTTCATGCTGCCGTGGGCAGCATAGCGACAGGTACATGCATGCTTGAACTTCTCCCTTAGTTTCTTGATAACATTCTTTTTTCAGTTTTGGTTACTGTAAGTCCTCTATAAACCCCCCTCTTTTAAACCTCCCTCCCCTTCCCCTTTCTTTGATAACCAAAACAATAAATGAGATTGTATGGTCGATGTAATTTTCACGCACCAAACCGGACACAAATTCATATATATTATCGGTACTTATACTAAAAAAAATCAAACACAAAGCTTTTATGATCAAAACACGATGTTAAACGGATAAATGCGGGGACAAGAATTGTGGAAAAATATAATTTCACATCAAAGGGTTCCTAGAAATGAATGAACGGCTCCCGGAAGTCTAAGCGTCCAAAAAAGTGAGCTCCCTTTCCACAAATTGTGAAGAATTACTAAAGAATGCCCAGGAAGGGTGACTGATACTTTTACGTCTGAGGTTTAACACTGTCATTTAAGTTTATGGTGATGGACCGTAAACAGCTACATTTAATAGTTTTTACACTCCAGTTTTCCCTTTATAACTGATAGCAAATCTTCACCGCTCAAGACTAGCATTCTGTCTTAGCCTGCGCTATCTAAATAAAGAACATCAATGTAATTAAACGTCAAGTAATAATAATTTAATTCCTTACCTGAACCCACTGGCGCTAAATATTTAAACTCATGAAATATTATTTTGGACTGTAGTTTACTAATGCTATGATCGAGCTTGGCTTTGCCTTTGTGCTCTGGATAGCGGCAAATCCTCTTGATACCATCCTCCACCAAGCTGATAACAATGCCGTGGACACACTGTTGTTCGTGAAATAAAATCCTCATCGTACTCAAATACTCCTGCCCTTACCAGAATGAGGTCATATTCCGAACTGATATCAGTTACACTTGTTGTATGCAAGTGCTTACTTACATCTCTTTTGCAAAATGAAATGGGAAAGGTCTCTTCTGATACGTTCAATTTCGATGAAACTGTCCCGCACTCACTTTCAACCAAACTGCCGATAGAGCAGCTCATCAAGTGGCTGTAGCTAGTTGGGATACAAGAAACGACGTCACCTCACATTAATTTTTTATTACTTGAATTTAAAACTTCAATAATTTAAAATTCACAATTTAAAAATTCAGTTTCTTCTCTTGAATTTAAGCAGACGGAAACTTTAGAGCACGGAATAATAAAGTTGTGGACGAGTTGCTCTTTGTAGCAGAAAATAAAATATCAGACAAAAAAGTGCTTCTCTAAACGAAGACCATTAAGTTTTGATTTCTGATTTATGCAGGAAACATGTGTTTGCAAGCGTGAAGCTGGATCGTTCCTCCATGTGTCAACAACCAATGCCAAAACAAGATTTGTTTTCTTTCTCAGGATCCAGAAACGAAACCAAAACACTTAACTGAATCATAAGATTATGAAACCGTTTACGTATTTTAAATACGTACTTGTCAGATATATGACCCTACTTACCTTTTGAGCAGAATAAACCAAATCGAGAGAAACGAAAATACATCCACAGAAAGTGAAACGATCATGACACTTCGAACATAATCTGATCCGACAAACATAGAAGCACTTTTATTTACTTTTTCCACGCAAAGTGATAGCGGGAGCCTTACCTCAAGTGCCCACTATTACATATTGTATGATCAGAAATTACCTTTGGAGGGGATATAAGCGTCAATATTACTACAAAACAAAAAAAGTATAAGCCATACTGACTTGACGCTTGCGTCTCAGAACGTTAGGAGACGAAAACATGCATAAATTAAAGCCCATGCGCGGATTGTATTTGTCATGGAAAAGCGAATACAAAAATCAAAATCCCAACCTTTCTTACTTATTTATGAGTAATGTGGTAGATTATCTTAAGACTCGGCAAACAATCAGCTTGAAAGGTTGATTGGACCCTCAGCATTGTGTAGTTTTGTTTCTAACCCAATTTCCAAGCGGTTGGTACGCTGTTAAAAGTTCATTAACTCAATAACGCGATTACTACGCAATTATCGTAAAATAACAAGTGTTGAAATCGAACACACAAAATAAATTCTATTCCAATAATACTGGTGAAATACCGGCGCAATCCAAGCAGCCAAACTCTCGTTTTCTTTTCTTCTTCTCTCGCCAGCTGAAATTAGGCATTTGGTCAGCCGGAGATAAAGCCCGACATGGGTATGAACTTCAAAGCCTCATTTCGTCTAAAATAAAAACTCCCTGAGCCCAGTATTGCAGGAATTGCTTTAGTTCTATCAACTCTACATGCCCCCTTTTTTGGAGAAACTCGGTAAAATATTTTTTTTTCGTCACCCGCCGCAAAACGCCTTTTTATCTCGATTCTTACAGTCAAGCTCTCTTAATGTGATCAAGTAAGCTGAAGCCACTCAAAAGGCACTAAGGCCACAATGTAGCGGGTATTACTCCTTAAATCTACCAAAGCTAAGATTGAGCCCAAGCATTAGCAGCCATGGACAGCTGTTTCGGCCTTGTTAGGCCCCATCAGCATGGCATAGCTAATGCTCAGGCTCAAGTAGCCACATATCAATAAAACAAGCAATGAAAACGTAAAGCTTGTGGGATGTGGCTGGAGTGAATAGGATACTTCACAAATTAATGTGAATTGTGGTCTTAGTGCCTTTACAGTGCCAAAAGACACGAGAGCAATATTGCGCGGTACACTCATCAAAGCTCGAAAGACAGTGATTGAGAAAAAAGATTCAACCCGAATCATGAAATATTTCTCAACATTTTGTATCTCCGTCCGGTCATGTAATATGCTCTATATAACTTGTGCCTTTTTTTAATCACTACACAAAGAAGACCAGGAAACAAACAGTATAAAGCAAAAAAGCCGGTCAGTGGCTTATTATACTTTGTGAAACGAAATGGAATTAAAGGTGATGAAAGACTGCAGTTCCCAAAAGTAGTTTACGAAATGAAAATCTATTGTTTGCAAAAATTGAATAACAGAAAAAACAAGCAATTGCACGCTAAATGTTAACATTTAAAACGGCTACATACTATTTTATTAAAAAGATCGCTGAAACTATGATCTGTTTCTCTGGATTAATCTGCGAGCAGACGTGAAATAATTGCATAACAGGAAAGAACACCCAATCGTTTGCATACGGTAATGCAACACATTTTCTCAGCCGAATTTTGTTTGAAATTAATATTTTGGTCGAAGTGCAGCAGCTTAGAACGGAGACGAAATCAATGAGCTTTATTTTTCGGAGGTTGTCGAAGATCCAAAATCTTTCTACCATGAGAATCATCGAAGGGGCATTTCGCTGGACATGATTTATCATTCTTCTTGCAGCATTAACTTTTTACACAAATAATCTTTCGCTGTTTCAATTGAAGGGCTGAGAGCATAAACTGCCTATGTGTAATTTTCGGCCGTTTTTTTAGTTCGCTTGGACTTGTCCAAATTTTTGCATGTGAACTGCATTTTGATTCAAAAACATTGTCCCGTATTTTTTTTCACCGATTTCTTTTTCGTTTTCGAGAAATAACGTATGCAAAAAAACACCTAAAACTACACATAGGCAGTTTATGCCCCCAGCCCTTCATATGTCTGCCTTATTAACATGCACGAAGCAATGCCCAAGGGTATTCTTTATGCGCAATGTGCCTTTTTGACTCATAAACAGCCCACAAGATGCCCATCCGACTTGGAAATGGTCGACTTTTTTAAATGCAGCACTTATTACCAGTGTTTTGCTTACTGATAGTGCTCAAGAAGCTTCCTTAGCTGGAAAACAGTGCGCAACATTCTGGGTTGACTTAAAAACAGTACACAGCAACCTTGGTTAACCTTAAGCCAGCGCGCGTAGATTTTGTCCGACTTGAAAACAGCACTCAAAAGATTTAGGGTTATTGTTAAGTTTAGAGTTAGGGTTAAAATTAGGGCTAGGGTTAGAGTTAGGGTTAGGGTTAGAGCTAGGGTTAGGGTTAGAGCTAGGGATAGGGTTCGGCCTAGGGCATTGCAAACGTTAACGTTAAAGTAAGCGGCATATTTTGAGTCTCGCACAGGTTTCTTGGTTTCTTGGTTCCTCTGAAATGAAAAGAGCGCACAGGTTTCTTGGTTGATTCTTAATTCTTTCGGGAAGGCTTTGGCCGATGTAAGTAAAGTGTTGAAGAGGGTGTTTTGGTTGAAAACGGCATACAGCAGGATCGGATTTGATTCTAACTCAGTGCTTAAAAAGCTTGCTGTTCGCTGAGAAATAGAATAAAATATTAAAGAAGGCTGTTTTTATTTGAAGATAGCTTTTGGCCACTACCAACAACTTCTGTTCGTGAGCAACACCAAAATTTGAGTTAACGATGTTCAAGGGCAAAATTAAGAGTTAAAAGAGTAAGCTGTTTCCCGTCGGTTTCCGCTTCGAAACAGAGATTTGACTGGCGCTTCTCGTGCTTTGGTCATTATTGAAACGATTTTGAAGGGTTCATTTTCGTCGTCAAATGGAACCAGTGGAATGAAATTCGTATCACAAATCAACGTAAATGACGACAGTGAAAAAACTGGAACAAAATACTTAACTAGTTTTGTTGGCTTCAAGACGTAAATATTTGCATAAGATGTGAAATTTAATCTGTATCGTCTGATGCGTAACACAACGACTTGTTAAAATGTCTCGCTTGCAAATACGTTTTTGCTGGTGTTTATCTCGCTTGAAAATACGTTTTGCTGATGTTTACAAGCCTCCATAAAATCAAAATAACCGAGTTGATCGACGCAAAACTTATTTATATGTTGAAATTCGGCAGCATGTCTCCCTGTGTTTACATAACAACTCGACGACCGACCTCGAGCAATATTTTCCACACGCGCCCATGCAACTTTTCCCTGGATTGTTTTCAAGATAGTCATCGAAAATGGACGGACTTCTCGTCATGCTGACTTCCCTCTCTCGGATGAATTCTCCGTAAATGTTTCCGAATTTTGACGAACTGTTTCACGGCTTCAATGGCCCGCGAGACAGCGCCCACTTCGGCCGCAATGAATTGTGGGAATCTTATGCCCTCCGCGAGCGAAAGACACTCTGCAAACATCAACCAGTTTTTTTGCCCTAAACTCCAAAAACACCTCTCCTTTCCGCAAATTCTAGCACGGCAACCTTTCAGAAATGGACCAAGACTAGCAAAACCGAGCCGCTTTTGAGACAGGAGATGTTTTCAGAGTTTTTTTTCTGCCCGGCTCTTAATCTCTACTCCCAAACCGGAGAGTCAAATTCATCTCTCTCTTCATGGTTTGGCAAGCAGAGAAAACACGACTGGCTTCTTTCAGCCGTGTTAGACTTATGGATCTTAAGACTTCATGATGTCCTTCAATCACCAAGCGAACAGGCAAATTGATACAATTCAATTAAACCAAAGAAGCTAGCGCAGATTCGGCAGACACGTTGCGTAAGTACTAATGTTTTAACCGCCAAAACTTTTAGTCTACGTCACACTATGGGACAATCCTTTCTACCTGTCAATCATTTCATGTCCAGTTTCAGTTTTACCCTTCAGTTACGAACATTTGGCGCTAAGTTTTCAACTAAAGAATACCCTTGGGCATTGCTTCATGCATGTTAATAAGGCAGACATATGAAGGGCTGAGAGCATAAACTGCCTATGTGTAATTTTCGGCCGTTTTTTTAGTTCGCTTGGATTTGTCCAAATTTTTGCATGTGAACTGCATTTTGATTCAAAAACATTGTCCCGTATTTTTTTTCACCGATTTCTTTTTCGTTTTCGAGAAATAACGTATGCAAAAAAAAACACCTTAAACTACACATAGGCAGTTTATGCCCCCAGCCCTTCAATTGTAAGACATGGAAATCAATCTTTAGGAATTCTCTTTATAGTTGTGGCGCTTGATTTCCCTGTATTTTTGGACACAAACAACCCGACTTAATCACAAACTCCAAACTCGTTGTTGTTGGGAAAGCAACTACATGTAGAGAAGGCGTGCTCAGCCAATCAGGAGCGACTATTTTTGCTGCTCGACCAATCAGCAATAATGTTTTCGCTGTCAACATGGCGTATCCTGTGCGAACTTGCCCTTGAACAGCGCACTGAATATTTATACGTTCATGACTGGATCTGCCATTTGCTTCTTGGTAGAAGCAATTGAATTTTGTACAGCGCCTGTAAAATAATGGAAGTGTGTGCTGAATAAATCGGACCATCAATGAGGACAATAAATTCTTTCAAAGCGTGCATGAACTCTGGGTTTGCGAAGCTGGGATTTTCCCATTATTTTCTTGTCATCACCCCGCTAATGCATTAAAGAACCATGAGAAAATACTAAGAGGTTTTAGAAAGTTCAGTTTTATGTTCAATTAAATACCAACTTTCCTTCAAAAACTAGTGAAGGAAAATTGTTACTGTTGATACGAACTCCGCGTAAACAGTTGAATGAATTTCCGTGGTGCGCTTGAGTGGCAAATGGCTGAGGCAAACACTAAAGTCACAAAGAGAATGGAAATCCATCGACAGTACTTGAGCAAGGACATGGTAAGTTGTGAAAAATTAACCTAGTGGACACGGCTTGCATGTCATTTTACTCAATTGCGTGCGATTTTGCTAAATAGCATGCCATTTCACCCGGCAGCAAACTTGGCACATTTCATAGTTAGATTGGACATGCTGCTTTGTTTTTGCCATGCAATGAACACAAAAGCAAATTTGAAATTAAGGTTGTCATGTGACACACTCCTGGCGAACTGGTGTGTCATTTTGCTCACTGCCTATTGTTTAGCGTGTCATTTTGGTGTGCCCGTGCATTCACCTTTTTCTCTTTTTTCCCGTGGAGGGTCACATATAGTGAAAGTGGTGGGGGTACACTTTTAAAGCATGAGATAGTTTGACATTTTTTTGCAATATCTTTTTGTTGAGTGTTCTGTCTGGGAGGTTTAATTTTGAAAGCTACAACTCCCTGCAATGTATGACTTATTAAACGATCAGTCCCTAATATAAATGAATGACAAAAGGAGGTTTAGTGTCCGCTGAATAACAAAAACAACAAAACCTTATTTAGTCACAGAATCCTTTTCACTAAAAAGAGTTCATTAAAGATTTCATTTGTTTTTCACATCTGCCAGCCAGACTAGTCAATTTGAGGTCATGGAGAATCTGGGCAGCATTTATCCCAGTCACGCAATCTTTAGTTATGCAGTCAAATTGTGAAATGTTACATTAAAATTTATTGTGGCACAAGGGCAATCAAGGCCTCCATGTAAGTCTACACATGTTTTTGATATTGTCTTAAAAACTCATTAATAATTCATGAAGCAAATACAAAAGAAATTAATTTTCAATGAGTGTCTTTATATCTGATAAAGACACGGCTAAATTTTACATCCGATTTTCTAGGCTAAAATGACCCAAAATCGAAATTTTGGTGTAAGAATGGATAGATGTACAGTAAAGCTTTTTAAGCCATTCAATAAATTCGCAATTCGTGTTTTATCAAGTCCTAAAACACTCGGCTGCACCTCATGTTTTAAACTTGATAAAACACTCATGCTCATTTATTAAACATTACATCAAATAAAAAAACAATTGTATAAAAGACTCAATAATTATCACAGACAAGAGGTTTATATCGGGTCATGTTGAAAGGAGGCATAAGCAGAACATGTACAAAGTAAGTCAGTGCAAATATTTTGAGTAGTAATTAAAGGAGCACTGTCACCGGGATTTTTGCTGTTTTAGGTTCAATTCTGCCAAAATTACTGCCTTTTACCTGTTGTCTTGCAAAAAATGCTCCTACAGAATCAGCACGATGAATTTCAATGACATTTTAGCAGGAAGAGCTAACCATAACAATTTTTTTGGTGATTTTTCAATACACAGCTTGAAATTTTGAAAAAACTTGCCAGTTTTTTCAAATTTCAATCCATTTCCATCCTCGTCAACTTAGCTGGAATACAGAAGTTTATAGTGTCAATGCAGTACTCCAGTCTTTGGCAACAAAACTAGACCATTATTTTAAGGTTTCCACTGATGCATTGGCAGTTTTAAGCTTTTTAAAGTGATGGTACAATAGCGTGACACTGCCCCTTTAAGTATCTTCTTCGGGCCTGAATTGTTTGCAGATCCGTTCTTTGAAAATACGAAACTTTAAAGTTAGTTTAGTGTCAACATATACCTGAAATTATACAGTTGTAGTTGTAGTTGTGTTGAAAATGTACTGGAATTCTTGTCACATTCTATGTAGTCGAACTGATGTCAACACTATACGACAGTTCGTTCTGGTTTAAATGAAGTGGAGTATTAAAAGTCAAGAATTAAAAGCAATAAGAACTTAAAGAAAAAAATCGTGTGATTGGATTACTTTCCTTTTTATCAAAGCGCCTTAAAGTTCGATGAAGTTCTCTGAAACATCATCATGATTTCAATATTTTTAAAAATTAAATGAATTGCCACCTTTGATATGAAATTTTCTCTTTGTTATTTTCTTTATGAATTAATCGAGCTTTCCAGAATCTAAACAAATTATATTTTACGGATATGACTATCAAAGCAATAATTTTAGTTTCATTTAAAGAGATTATCTCCGTATGTTAAGTCAACGGAAAGTCAGAATTGCTCTAGCTAGGTAAAATTTTTAACCAATGTTCACGGCGAAAAAATAGCGTTGACCAAAAATTTTTCTGCTGATTTTCAGAGAGAAAATACTGAGTTTAACTAGGATGGTATAATCTTTACAGTAGCGAAATGGCCATTGGAGATATTTTACCTTGAAACCGCCTTAATTTGGGGAGCCTTAATGTATGGTTAATTATTAACCTCCACTGATTGACAAGGTATGAATCAAATTGACCGATGATGCCTGCCTTGTACGTAGGAAAGATATGCATGTCAACATGCAAAGCCAAATTGTCATTGGTTAAAAAGGCTAAATGTAAGAGCACTCTGTATTTTTTCTTAGATTTTCATGACAGAGCCAGGGGGTGGTCTAGTTCCTCGCGGAAATATCCAAAATGCAAACTGCTTTCGGTTTTTTAGTTTTTTTGAATAAACCTTAAATTCTGATCGAGTTTCTTGGCAATTCGTGAGATGACATGTAGCACGACGGCCTGGTCTACCCATGGATACGTTCTTAAAAGATGGGAGAACATGGGGACGCCATCAAGATCACTTGATACAGAGGTCTTGTGATCCTCTATTAGTTACCCTGTCGGAAGTTCGCGATTGCATCAGAGTTAGAAAAGCCAAAGTCTACTGTCTAGTGGAAGTCCAAGCTGTGAGTCCAGAGGTGACCACCTCTGTTGTGCCCATTGCAACTGAACCTGCTGAGAGACTATGTTTCTAAGTGAGTTTTTTTTTTAATCGAGTTTCCTAAGACTAAATCAAAAGACTCTTAAGAACTTGACTTTGTTTGTTATTCAGTTTTTCATCGTAGTGGGGGAGTGTAGGATAGTCTTGTTTGTGTCAGCTATGTAACCGCTTCTCCAATAGTGTTATAGAGAAAGTTCGGAGGCCATGTGCTGTTGTGGTTGAGTATGGATTAAACAAGTGATGGATTATTTGGTTGTAGTTTAATGGTGTGGGAATATTACACAGATATTAACCCCCTTTCACTGATTTGCCCCCCCCCCCCGAAAACAAACATTGTATTGAGTAAGGTAATAAAATTCCTTTGCAAATTATGTTTGGCGTTGTCAAAAAAGCCAAATGAAAATATTGAGGCAGTCTTTGATCAAATAATCTTTAATACTTCGATCAAATAAGAACAATAGAGTGCAAGTTTCCATCTATAATTTTTTAAAACCAAACGTTTGTAACAACTTAGAACAATACCTGACGACAGGTCTGGTTCCCTGTTCAACTGTAGGCTACTTAGCTATGGTTTAGGACCACTACATATTGGTGGAGAAGCCTGGTGAGCGCTTCTTTGAATCAGTATCACACCAAGAATATAGTGATTCAGATCATCACTTCAGAATTAATGCAATTTCAATTATCCGCAGCTTGGCATGAGACAATCAGAAATCAGAAATTGTGTATCCTCTGGATACTTGTATGCCTCAAAAAATTATGAAAGAAAGATGCAGGGAAACCAACAATAAATATCTTGATGATATGGATCAATTAAGGCCAAGATATTTCTTTTGATCAGTTACAGCATTAATCTCATCAATCAATACACCTACAGGAAACCCAGCTGCTCTTCTAGCCGGCCAAGTACAAGACCAGAGAACTTGACAATAAAATATTGACATTTGTTTGATGCCACTGCTATAAGAGTAATTAACAATGTAGTAGAGGATTTAAGGTAATAATTCATCAAAGCAAAAGTGCTGGAAACCAGTGTTACCAATCTTAAGTTAAACTTGATTTTTTTTATTTTGCAAGGTAAGGGGTAGTCTCACTTTTCTCCATGTACATTTCAAATTGCACAACACTTCATCAAACATCAGAAATCCCATTAAACATTAGTGCCAGATGTCATCCAAACATCCTACAAGACTGGTGTGACCAGCTTCGAAAAAATTTAATTGAAAGACTGTATGTAGGACAAGGAAGGTCTAAAGGATGTGCACATTTATGAGAAAGAGCTGAAGGCGATCACCTTATGTGACAGTCACATAGCTTAATTGATTTATGGAGCGAACAAGTAATTAATTGGCTTTTTCATTGTGCATAAGACTAGAGAGAGAAACTATAAAATGTATTTAACTGAAGAAAAACTTATTCAAAAAAATTACTGTACAAATAACATGATAAAAATCATTACAGCTGTATAGCTGTAAAGCCTTCACCTTTCACAACGCAACCTTTAATTCATGCAGAGCAAAACAAAGAAAGACTTAAACAAGACACTTATGAAAAATAATGATAATGGGCGCTGAATGCCTGAAATAACCTCAGGCTTAAAAATACCAGACGGCCAGTGTACAAATTAATGAATAAAAATTGAGGTTAGAAGAACACAGATACACAAACAAAATACTAAAACACCAGTCGGACACTAAAAAAACAATAACAGTACAAAGTAGTCTGAATGTCCCCACCCCCCAAAACAAAAGAAAAACAAGCAAGGCTGCATAAGCCACTAGATGGTACACAAATATCCGCATAATTAGTCATTATCAATCAATACAAAGAAGAATATTTTACATTGCTATCTATCATATTATTTCATTAGCTGGTTTTTCACATGTGATTATTTGATCAATAAATGATGTAATGTCATCATCACTATCACATCCATACATTGGTGCATCTTCAAGCCAAATTAACATATGAATATGTGGTGAACCTCTCTGCTGGTATTCAACTCTGTAAAACCAGTCTGAAATTTTCCCTAAGGGAGCAGTGTAATGTAGTGAAGCCACAAAGGCAAGCCACAAAGGCAAAAACATACGCTTTTTTTCCGAACACACGAAGTACATCACTGCTCACTTTCCCACTCTCCCACACACACCACAAGTTCCTGGATATATTCGCAAACTACCGCTGTCCTAATACACGACATCCCTCTCTTTCTTTGCTTAAATGTTTACTTTCCAGTAACATTTAACTTAAACGAATGAACAGGTCTTGAAAACATACCTTTGAAGTTCAGTTCAAATACGAATGTTCAAAGTAGAAATGTCACTCTAGCAACTCAACAATAAATGTGACAGTTCATAGATTTGGTTCAATATAGAATATAATCGTTCAGCAGTTTTGGGCGGCTAGTAATCCTGCCGGATCTCCTCAAAGGCTGCTCAGCTGCAGATACAGCAGAAGGTACAATCTCTGCATGCATGTCCAATGCACCCAATCTGACTGGGATCGTGTCTGATCGGACAACAAGCTCACTACACATGTGTGTACCTCTAAGTAACGAGCAGAAAGAAGCATGTGTTACTCATGTATATGCCTTGTTCTTTAAGCCACGAGTCCAAATAACACACGTTACTCGTGTATACCTCGTTGTTTAAACCACAAGCAGAAAGGCGCAACCGACAGAAACAACTGTGCTGCACATGTGTATGCCTCGTTCTTAAAGCCATGGCCAGACAAATGTGCGTTACTTATGTATATCCCTCGTTCTTTAAGCGACAAGTGAAAACAAGTGCCTGTTACTCGTTTACAACTCGTTCTTTAAACCACAGTGGGAAAATGAATCTCATTAGCAGAAATAACAACATGGGGAAGATCGAAACAAGCGCGCAACACATGTGTGTGCCTCGTTTTTTTAAAGCCACGAGTCCAAACAAGCACGTGTTACTCGTGTATAAGAGACGGGTCGAGTCGGATCAATGACCCAACTCAACCCGATCAAATGGAGTTGATCCGCCAACATTTTCTACCATGGCTGTTAGCCTTTCATGCTAAATTTTTTTAAGTCTCTTGCAAACCGACTTCCGGTAGGACGGAATGACTTCTGAAGAGACGGGTTGAGTCAAATCAACGACCCGATCGAACAGAGTCGATCTGCCAACATTTTCTCGTGCCTGTTAGCCTTTCTTACTTAAGCTTTCTAAGTCTCTTGCAAACTGACTTCCAGTAAGACAGACCGACTTTTGAAGAGACGGGTCGAGTTGGATCAAGTCGGATCGACGACCCGACTCGACCTCATCAAACGAAGTCGATCCACCAACATTTTCTACCGTGCCTGTTAGCCTTTCATACTGAAGTTTTCTAAGTCTCTTGCAAACCGACTTCCGGTAAGACGGACCAACTTTTGAAGAGACATGTCAAGTCAGGTTGAGTCGGATCGACGACCCAACTCAACTCGATTGAACGGAGTCGATCCACCAACATTTTCTACAGTGCCTGCTAGCCTTTCTTGCTGAATTTTGCAAATCGACTTCCAGTAAGGCGGACTGACTTTTGAAGAAACGGGTCGAGTCAGATCGAGTTTGATCGACGACCCAACAACATGTTCTATCCTCCCAGTTTGCTTTTCTTACTGAATTTCTAAGTCTGTCGCGAACAAAGGGAGAGCGGGTCAAGTCGGATCGAAGACCCTACTCGCACAGTCATTTTCGCGTGCGTACTTTAAGAATGGGGAAAGTCATACGCATGCTTTCAAGAAGACAATGGTTCATATCATTAGTTTGTCATTGGTCCAACCTGACTTCCGGTGAGTCCGATCGGACTCGAACAGACTCAGATTGGGTATATTGGGCAACCCTCAATCTCTGGTGGTGCTTCTGTCATTGGTACAGGATTCTCTTCCATAGGCAGTAACTCGGTTGTCTTAGGTTCAGTCAGGGAATCAGCATCTTGTGGTGAAGTTCCCTGGTCTTCTTGGACAGTCCTATGAAATGGCTTGATGTGCTGAAGGTTTCGCTTGTACTGAACTCCCTGTGATGAGCACCATACTACTTGGTCCCTGTAACGAGACATCACTTCATAGGGTTCCTTCTCATACAAAAATGACAGCTTATTTTCTTTCTTCTTCTCTAACAGAACAGTGTCTCCTTCCTTTACCTCACGGTCTCTTGCATGTCTCTTTGTTAGACTGCTTCCTCTGGGGGTCTCGATCACAGACTCCTTGATCACTTACTTCCACTTCCTCATCTTCCACATCAACGAGCTCAGGCATTTTAGTGGTTATCTTCCTTCTAAACAGCAACTCCGCAGGACTCTTTCCCATAGTAGAATGTGGCATCGACCGGTATGCCAAAAGGAACTTGTTTAATTCTTCTCTCCAATCCTTTTCTTCGTTGTGAGCCACTCTAACCGATTTTAACAACGATCTGTTTTGCCTTTGCACTTCTCTGTTGGCACATGGCCAAAGAGGTGTTGTGTGCCGGTGTTTGATCCCCATTTCTTTCAGATACTCTTCCACTTCCTGGGACACTAGGTTGGCGCCATTGTCGGTACGCAGACCTCTAGGTAGTCCATGGCTTGCAAACTGGGCATCTAGGCAATGAGTAATGCTGGAGGTTGTTCAGATAACATCAACTTCCATCCACCGGCTATAATAATCAACGAGCACTAACAGATATTCTCCACATGGTAATGGACCCATCAGAACCACAGCTACTTCTTCCCACGGTTGTTTGGGTAGCATCTTTGGTTTCACTGGCTGAGGTGGACACTAGTGTGATCTGATGCGAGAGGACGATACATAGATCAAGCCAGCCACAAATTCATTTGCACAATGCACAACAACTGCATCCAGTGTAAGACCTTGTGATTTATGACAAGTAATGGCATAAGCCACAACAATGGGATATTGGCACACTGAGCCAATCTTTTAGCCTCTTTCATCCCTGTTGGTCCAAGTTTCCTTTCCAATCTTCACAGTTCATTCTTTCCCAAATCTGACTAGGGCATTTCCATTCTCATTCATTCCCACAAACACTCCCATTGTCCCATTCTTCAACGTGTCCATCTTGTTCCACACCAACATCACTTTTGCACCTTCTTTCAGTATGACAGTGTCCTCTCCCGCCCATTTTATATTGCTTGTCTCTCCCTCACATTCCGATTTCAGCCTAATAGACTCTCCTGTGAGGTTGTCTACAACCGCTCTGTTGTGAAGAATGGTTGGGGCTTTCCTAAACAAATATGTGCGTTGCCTTGACATCAAGATCAGAGTCAAGTTCCCTTGAAAGGGAACTGGTAAGATCAATATTACAATGGAAATATACCTTTCTAAAAGCGCAACCGGGCAATACACACTAGTTAACGTCTTAATATACACATAATCACCTTCGCGATAAATGTCATTTTTAGCCCTGGGAACAAACACTCTAAGATGGTCAGGAAAAAATTCACGCAGGCAGGCGCGATGTTACTAAGTTGATTATAACGAAAAAAACCGTAAAGCCTAACGAGCAGATACAAGCAAAGTGTATATCCTTAAGATTGGCAGGAGGACCAGCAAACTTATCAATAATACTCTTAATAATCTCAGCAGATATAGGTGCCTTTTTAACACTAACTGGCTTATCACGCCTAGCAGCCTCCAACAAATTATGACAAATAGACCTATCCAATGGATTGGCGCCGTTACTTAGACCACATGAGTGAAATCACTTAAAAGCTGGCATGAGTGTAACTAAGAAGGCATATGAGCTAGAACTGTTATAAACCTTAAAAAGATAAGCAACTATAAACGTAACAGGAAAGGGAGGCACTGGCCTAACCCCAGAAAAAATTGCAATGTTCAATAAACTTCAAAATCTCTTTCTTATATCTCTTCGTTGTATAATCCGCTTTAGACTTCAAAGTCGAAATAAGCTCTCCTAGGTCTGGCCTTATACTAACCGGTATGCACCTCCAACCGTGGTCTGCGACAAACATCTCTAACGAGAAAACAAAAGAAATAACAGAAAATATTTCTGCCCGAACATGACAAAAAACGGCATGCGCCTACACAAAAACACTGTAATAATACCAATGCAGGCCAGTGCCTCTATCCACAAAAAAACATTGTGACAATACCAAACTCAGGCCAGTGCCTCTTATCCACAAAAAACATTGTAATAATACCAAATCAGGCCAGTGCCTCTTATCCACTGAAAAATACGTGGACAAGCTTCCTGTGTAAATAAAGTTGTAGAAACTTAAGAAAACGTCATACGAACAGCCAAGATGAGCCCAGTGAACCTATAACCACCCAAAAACGAATTGGTGTTACGCCCTTGCTCTAAAGCAGTAGCACCAAAACACTTACAATCTACCACAAATCAAGAAAATGTTCTAGAAATAATGGGCCAGAAATATGACGACGGCCAAAAGGGCACGACTATGGCAACGGCCCTGGAAATGTACAAATAACAAATAGCTCTAGCAATCAGGCTTACAGGAGGAACAACCAGGCAATTCTCACCTTCCAAATTTTGCACGAAAAAATCCATCCTGCTAGAACC
>JAEMWC010000289.1:850000-852500 GCA_016490735.1 Pachyseris speciosa
GTTCTTTGAGAGACTCGGTGGTTTGAGAGATTCGTAAAAGGAGAGCTTCCTCCTTGGCAGCCCATGCTTGGTGCCAGAGTGGGCGTACATTTGGATTTGAAAATTTCTCCAGCCGGTTGACGAAGGAGAGTGTGTCTCTTACGGGATGGCCAAAGATGATCTGAGTGGGGGAGATGTTGCAGTCTGGGTCAGGGGTGTTGCGTAGTTTCAGCATTGCACGCAGGAAGCGGTCGTGATCAAGGCTGCCAGTTGGGCCAGTGTTGGACATAAGAAGGCGCTTAGCTGACTTTACTGCCACTTCTGCTCTGCCATTGGACTGAGGGAAGTGGGCTGAGAACACACGATGTCGTACTCCCCAGAGACGGAGGAAAGCCTCTGTACAACCTACAGTGAATACTGGGCCACCATCACTGGAACGTTCTTCCGGTACACCAAACGTGGCGAAAAAGGAACGGAGGTGGCGAATGAGGCTGGCAGCGCCTGCGAGGGTTGAGCCTGCAGGGGATCCAAAAACCTCAACCCAGCCGGAAAGGCGATCACCTATCACAAGGTAATGGCGGCCACCATAGGTGAAGAAGTCGGCGAACACGGCTTCAAATGGGGTAGAGGGTGGCGTGGTGGGGAGAGGAGGCGTGGCTGCCTGTGTGGATGCATTTCTATTGCAGTCGGCACATCTGTCTCTGATATTGCAGATATCCGAGGACATCCCTGGCCAGTAAACTATGGCCCGGGCACGCTGTTCCATCACTGATGTTCCCAGGTGAGCTGCGTGGAGGTTCTGCAGTACACAGGAGCAGAGTGATGAGGGGACGATGACGCGGCTTGATACAAAAGGACACCCTCCTGTGCATACACAGACTTGCAGATGGGCCATAGGGGTGCAAGGGAGCGGTTATGGGCAAGGTTGGGGGTCCCCTGTTCGATAAACTTTAGGAGTGAACTCAGAGCGATGTCTGAAGCTGTCTCGCGTGCGAGAAGGGACCATGAGATGGTACCAATGTCCTGAGTGTCTTGGCAGATAGACACCATCAGTGCTGCCTCCACTAGGTCGGGGATGCTCGACACTCCAAGGGAGGTACTATTTGCTGAGCCGGACGGTGACAGGTGCCTGGACGTTGCATCAGCAGTGTGATTGGTTTTGCCAGGCAGGTGTTTGATGTCTAAGCGCCAGGGAAGAGTGCGCTGTTTGAGTCGGAAAAGCCGTGAGTTGGTTATCTCGTCCAACGTTCGGTCACCAAAGATTTTGACCAGTGGTTTGTGATCAGTGATGACAACAAGATTGTCGCAACCTTGGGTGAAGTAACGGGTTTGTTCAAGGCCCCAGGTGACAGCCAGGGCTTCACCTTCGATAGCTGCATAGCATTGTTCTGCAGGGATCAGGAACCGTGAGCCAGCCAGGGCAATCCGCCATACCCCAGGGCAGCAGTCTGGAATGCCAGAGGAGCAGCTGCAGTGTTACTGGAGGAGGAAGTAGCCTATGCCACGCGTGGACCAGTCTGGGCAAAGGCACGTGCATTATGCATGTCAAAGATCTCCACACACTCACGGATGGCACAAATGATGGCATCTTTAGATAACTGAAAGGCCTCCTCCAACTGGGGAGACCATGTGAACTTGCATCGGGGACTGAGGAAGGGCTTGAATGGCTCCATGATGTCACATAGCTGGGTGTAGTTTGCCACCTGGTTGACTAGGCCAAACCAGCTTCTAATGTCCGTTGTCGAGGTCGGAGAGGGAAAGTTTCTTATTGCATTGAGGTATTTCAGGAGTGGCTCAATGGTGGAGTCTGATACTCTAAAGCCCGCAAAATCGACGCTCCTCTCGGCGAACTGGAACTTGTCAGGGTTTAGCACTATTCCGGCCTGGCCTACTCGTGTGAGGGAGTCGATTGTTCTCCACCAGTGCTGCTCTAGGTCAGAGTCATAGTGTATGGTGTCATTGACGCAGCATTCCTTGTGCTCGAAGGTGGACAGGACAGCGTCAAAGTGGCGGTTGTAACCATCTCCAGACGAGAGGAATCCTTGAGGCGCTCTTGTGTACCGCCAGAGACGAAACGGAGTAATAAAGGTGGTCAAGTGGCGATCGGACTGGCGCAGAGGTACATTGTGGTAGCCATACCAGGCATCCATGACTTTTTTCCATGTGTCTTTGGGGATACGACGTGCCAGGTGGAAGTGTCTCTGTAGCAAATGTCTCACGTTTGCAGAATTTGTTTAGTGCGGAGAGATCTACTGTGCAGCAGGGGGAACCATCATGCTTTCGTGTGATAACCATGCAGTGGCACCATGTCACAGGTTCACCATGTAGCACGTGTTCTATGACACCAAGAGACTCGTCGCGTAGGAGGTCTTCCTACACTCGTTGCTGCCAGTGCAGGGGCACTGGGGCTGGGGGGTGGCAGTAGGTTCGACGTGAATCTCAATTGGTGGCCCCTCCATGCTCGGTAATGCCCGGTATGGGCACATATTAAATGTTGACGAGGCGTATCTGTCAAGTAACC
>JAEMWC010000289.1:860000-870000 GCA_016490735.1 Pachyseris speciosa
GTTGAACGAGTTTTATGCCCCAGCCACGCAAGAAGGGCCAGGAAAGACGTCAAATTGGGTGGAACGAAAATCTTTTCACACAAATGACAAATCTTCTGAACATTAAAAAAAGAAGACGAATGGGGTTGCGAGCAATTAACATGACTATTATTATTTGGGGGATGTTTCCGAATTCAGACACATTTGAAGAAGCTGAAGAGCATTTTATGGACTATCTTGAGCATGAAGCTGAAAGAGAAATGGATGATATGTTATATTTTGGGGCACCACTGTGCCCAGATTGTAATTTAAGAATTTAAGATTGATTGTAATTTAAGAATTTAATTGAATGTGAATGTCCATATTAAACATAACCCCTGCCCCAATGCCCCAATGAATTTGATAATAATGGACGACGTGTCTTTTTACGAACCTTTTTTCACCTGCTTTATTGGGGTTTCAATCTTTTTCTTTTCGCCTCCATTGTTAAGTGAACAAATAATGTTAATGTTTTAACCAGTAGGGTTGGTAATCAGTCTGACATGGTTATTAATCTGCCTGACAGGGTTAATAGTCTGTCTGACATGGTTGATGATTTTCTTAATAATGAGAATGGATCACTATGAAATTTAATTTCACTTCTCCTACTGTCAGTTTGCGATAAAATTTCCAATTGATCAAATGAATAAACTTTCAGCTTGAAGTGTAGCCCTATTGAAGATTATTAATTTTTTAATAATGCACAACAAGTCTTTTGAAGAGCATTGCGCCAGGTTATAAAGCCTGTTGAATAAAGGGGTCATCGACATAAGGATGGCACAAATGCAGGAATAGGTGTTGAACAAGTTTTATGTCCCCGCCGTTGGACAAGCCGTGCAAGATGGGGCAGCCATTGGAGAGCTAATTATTAAACTTCCACCAGAGCTTAGAGAGAGAATTCTCAAGGAGATTATTGCCGCGAAAATTCAAGAGCGAAAGGCTCTTGGTTAAAACGATATACATGAAGCAATACTTTTTGCCCCCTTCTGCTGAAAACGAGAATGAATTGCCAAGATATTTGTTTGTAGCAAATGCAGAGGGGATTGCAACAATAATGGTCTTTGTACTTTGTGCTTTAGAGATGAAAAACATATCATGCCACCTTGGTTTGACTCTAGAGGCTACGACGAAATTTTTTGAAAACGCAGGTGAAGTGTGACATTCTTCTTAGAAAACCGGAAGTCAATATTTTTTAATTTTCAAATACCTAGCCGGGCAGAAAAACATGGCCAATTTAACCGATAACAGGTGTCAATTCTGGGCCATTTTTTTCTTTTTTTGCCTCTTCCATCGCTTCAACAAATTGATAGGTGATTTGTCTGACATGTCAACAGAAAAAACAAAGAAAAAACAAAGAAAATCGCATGGAACAACACAAGCATTTTGCCTCGTGGGGAAATATAATTTATTCAGCCTATTTTTAATTGATGATTTCATCATCCGATTACATTATACTGTATAGCCCCTAAATCGTATTCGTGTGTGGCAAAGGGGATTTTTCTAAAGCATGTAAAAAGGCTTTTCACCACAAGTGTGAAAATTTAAAAACCGACGCATATAAAAGGGTTGTTAATCACATATATGAATTGTGGCTTGTATGCAAAGTATCTAATGATTGGGCCCTCCATTAGCGAAATGTATACAAGCCCACCCCATGGAATAACGAAAAACCCCGCCGATATTCCATGGGTTAAAAAATAATAAAAATATCACCCTGAGATGGTGTCGGGTTTGTTGGGTAGAGCTATGGTTGGGCTTACGCCTGGCGGAAGTGCTGGTTCAGCCTCAAGCTGGAGGGTAAAAAAAAAACAGCAACAACTTGGCCCCAAGAGGGTCTGATAGGGCTTGAGCGGAGTGGTGGTGGGCAAAACAAAATATGATAGTGCTCAAGCGGTGTGGTGGTGGGAGAAATAGAGTGGTCCAAAAAACAAAAAAAACCTCTCATGAGGGATGGTTGGGAATTTAAATTTCAAATTAAGTCCCTCATGAAAGGTCTGGTGGCCACCAGTTTTTCTTTTTTTTTCTGCAGGATTTTTTAATTCAACCTCTCTTTTATGCAATAAATAGAAAATTTTGTTTTTTCTCCCTCAAATTTCAGTTCAAAGCTTCGGCAGTTGCCGATATTTTTTCTGAATTCCTCTCTGACTTCCCCACGAATTTCTTCGTGGATTTTATCGAAGTTAGCTGAGATGGCTGTGGAAGCGCATGTTTATTCGCCATGAATTTTAAGCACAGACCGGCTGTACTTCTGCGGTAGCGCTCGATTTCACGCAAAATGGTCCTAAACTCCTCATCCAAGACCTTGTTGTTGTCAGTTGCGATCGAAACACAACCCTTGATGGAATCATGTTCTGCAATAGCCAGAGAGTGAACCTTGGTGTGTTTTCAACCTTTTTTTCCAGCTTTTTGTTGAAAGCTGCCAGGGCTGTGGAAGCCGCTCCACAAAAGGCACCTACAGCACCCAAAGGGGCACCAACTACAATCCCTACACCGGTAAGAGCAGCAGCGAGCCCGCTGGAAGAAAGGACAACCGATGCCCCGCCAAGGCCGACCGTGAAGTAGTGGACTACATTCGTGGCCTTTCTGTATGTTTTCAGCACAACTCTGTAGTGCTCTGCCTCAGTCAGCCGGAAAGTTTCGGCATTGGAAAGACTGGGATATAGCCGCGTATACTGCTGTTCTGCAACGCTTTTGGGTGGAGCAGATGCCACAGGCAACACATCCTCATCTGGCATGATATAATTAGTCTAAATTTTTTATTTACATTAACATCAACTCAAAGTAAAGCCTTTGTCCACGGAAACCAAACAGTTCTCCATTTTCATCTTTGACTGAAAGCGTCACACTGTGTACATGTTCGCCCGTCTAAGCAGCGCGAAATGATTCCTGTTCGGGCGTTTGATAGTTTATTTTTTCCAAAGCCTCCCCCACGATGTCAAACTTGGCAAGCAGGTTTGTATTTTCCACATTCAAGAAATTTTGGCCCCGGTCGACCAAATCGCAGTACACAAAGAAGACACTTGGAACTTTAAGTTTTGAAATAATTGTATCCGTCTGAAGTTGCCGTGGGACACCAAGAAAATCTTGCAAATTTTGGGAAAACTGAAATTTTTGGCTTTGAGGGTTTTTAATCACCACAGCACTGGCTGGGGCATTCGCTTCTGTAGTTGCATTGGCGTTGAGTTCTTTAAGAATAGAATTAAGAGTTTTTGCTAGACCTTTGGGAGTGTAATGCCCTGGAGGAAAGCCTTTTGTAGACGAAATTTGATCATGTGCATTTAATAACCAAATTCTCTCAGCCACTTTCACATCAAGCCACGAATTGCAAAGCGAGCAGGAAATAAGCTGGACATAATCGGCTTTCAGAACCGGCCGGTCTAAAAAAAACAGTGCATGGGTTTTCAGTTGTTACAATCTTGTGTAACACCATTGTATTATTGCTTTAAATTTATTTTTTAAATGTCCAATAATTCAAAATAAATCTTTTGGTCTTCAAAGTTAGTTAGTTTTCCATTTTCATCTTCGATTGAAAGAGTTACACTATTTATATATTGACTTGTCGAAGCAGCACGAAAGGTTCGTTATTCAGGTGTTAAATAACTTATTTTTGCGAAAGGCTCCCCCATAACATCAAACTTCGAAAGCAGGGTTGTTTTTTTTTTTTTTCATTTAATAAATCTTTTTTCGGGTCGACCAAATCACAATACACAAATAAGACACTTGGTGAATTAAGTTTTATAATAAAATCACCTACAATAAAACTAGGGACGTTTAAAAAATTCACCAAATCTCTATCAAATTTAATTAATTCTTTTTCTGGATTTCTAATCGATATTTCACCTTTCCAGGACTTATTTCAATCAGCAGTTAATTTCGAGTTGATGAATTTAAAAACTGTATTAAGGGCTTCAACAACACCCGTATAATGCCAAGGATGAAAATATCCTCTTTAAATAACATTTATTTCTTTTGAATCTAACAAAGAAATTCTTCCCTGTCTTTTCAGATTCAGCCATGAATTATAAAGTGTGCAGGACAAAAGAGAAATATAGTTGGCCTTTGGAATAGGCCCATCAAAAAAGACGGTGCAAGGGTTTTCAGTTGTGACAATTGTGATCACAACCATTTATTTAAGCGCACATTAAAATTCAATTGAAAATATCACCCCCTTTATAAGATGGCAAATTTTTTGCAGTGGATTCAAACACCGGAGGCCAGTCAAATTTCTAAAATACAAAAGACAAAGCTTGGGCCTCTTTTCTCGCGAAATTCCCGAATGCCGACGAGCAAATTTGTCGCTACATACATACATACATAATTTATTTGATATTGCAGGTTAGAATACAGGCAACTAATTAAAGCTGATGTGGACCTGCCTAATGATCAAATAAATAAATAAAACGATAAAATAAACAATCAGAGATAAATAAGTTATAAAGTTAATTATATATATATATATATATACAGCTAAAAACCTATATTTAACAATTAGATTATGAGCTTGAGATTTCTATCACGTGACAGCCAATGAGGGTGTAGCCCGAATCAGCTATCACGCGATAGAAATCGAGAGCGAACAATCTAATTGTTTTAGTATAAATCTACTAGTCGTTCGCTAGTAGATTTTACTAAACAGTTATATTAAAAATTTAAAAGTCACAAACTAGCAATCAATCAAATAAGATCAAAATAAAATAATTAAAAATATACAAAGTCATCATGAACTTTATTGTAATTTGTACAGGTTCCTTTAACAAATGAAACCTTCTCTAATGCTGCTTTGTTGGTAGCTGTTTTAAGAACTTTTGAACGTTTCAATGTTCTCACATTTTCGCGCATTCTTATCTAAACAGTTCCAGACAACAGGACCCCTAAATGAAAGACTGTCTCTACCTAATTCTAAGTTTTTTCTAGGTACTTCCATTAACTTCCCTTTGCGTATGGAATCAATAATTTTTATGTGTTGAGACAGTCTATTTAGCATGTGTTTTGCCTTAAACATCTCAATAACTAATCTACGTTTGTAAATATAACCAAGACTTTGCCAGTGAACACGCTGTAATATATCACACTCCATAATATTCTTAGGGAAGCCATGTATTATTTTAGCTGCTCTTAGATGCAACCGATCAATTTCCGCAAAAGTAGCTGGAGAACAGCTTCCCCATACTGATATAGAAAAAAATTACATGCGGAATTATAGTCTTGAAATATATATCCTCCAAAAGCTTGGATGGCAGATGCTGCATTCTCTTAAGCATATTAATTTGATTACAATATGACTTGCACATTTCATGCACTTGATCCCTCCAAAGCAACCTGCTATCAATTTCTACGCCCAAAGATCTAGTGGAAATGGCATATTTTAGTACAGTGTTTCCACGTTGAACAGAAAGTAGGGGCCCAGTAAAAATATTCCTCTGCAAGATCATCACTTCTGATTTGAGTGTAGTAATTTTGCCGACCTTCCAATTACTAGGATATGTGGTCTCTCTTAAACTCATTCTGCTAATTTTGGCAATGCAATGACTAAACCCTGAATGGACCATTTTCATCTCTCTTGACGTGATATTGTCAGAACCGTGTGCCTTTCGGATGTTGATATTTTGTAATTTGTGTAAAAACTGTTTGTCTTGGAGAGGTATGTCATCAATAGTCGGAGTGATTCTGTGAATAAAGGATAAGGGTGAGCCACTTGCTGGGGTAAAATTTGAGACAAGCTTGTATCCTACTGTAGCAAAGAAAGAGTTCAAGGTATTTGCTTTATCTTTATCATCGTAAACTAGTGTGTAATGCTCATTTCGCACAGGCCCAATTCTTCTATCTTTTCCTGTCTTCTTGATCACCCGTTTTTTGGAACTTGCGTAAAAACTTATACCTTTGATTCATGAGTTTACGTATGGATCCATTAACCCATGGCAGAGACTTTCTTCGAACCTTTACTTTCCTCTGAGGCATAAAATCTGCTTTAATGTTTTTATACATGGTTTCCACCATCCAGTAGTTATCATCTATGTTATCAAAGATGTTACAAATCGTATGCCAGGGTGTTAGAGCAATTTCTTCTTTGAATTCATCGATTTTCTTCCAGTTTGTCACTTCTTTGATTATGGGTGAATGTCAATGATACATCAATCAAAGTTTGTGAAGTAGTTGTTATTCTGGTTGGCTTCTTAATGACATTTACAAGTCCAAATTTGTTAATGACATTCAAACGTTTTGTACCATTCTCGGATACTGATCTACCATTTCCTCTTTTCCTCAACAAGTCTGAATTTAGATCACCCATAATAAAGATGTTTTTCCTTTTGATCCAGATACACTCCAACTGCCTCTCCAAGGACACATAAAAAGCTGTATCCGTAGGGGGACGATACATCACAGATAACAACAGTCTTTGAGAATGCAGATTAATTTCTGCCCAGATTGCTTCTAAATTATTCCATTCAGAAGTGAAAAAATGTGAAGCATCCGACACATCTAGAGTTTCAGCAAAGTACAGTATGCGTCCACCTCCACCATCTTCTACCCCTCTATCTTTATGCAAAAACTTGTATCCAGGTATGTCAATGTCACTGTCAGAATTATTGCTCGTCAGTTTGCTTTCAGTTACACCCAAGACACCGAAACGAACCGAGTCCAATAGCACACTTAGTTCCTGCAATTTACTTGTTGTTAGTAGACCGTTCACATTTATGTGCCCTATTTTAATGCAACCTTTGTCAACAGATACAGCTCTTCCAAGCACTGAGTAATGATGAATATTATCTGTTTCGAGCGACTCAGTTATATCAGTTGTACCTGTGGGCGTTGAGTTGTTCTGTCTAAAGTTTACATTGTGGTCCACATCGTCGGTAGGTTCCGAAACATAACTAGCTGAGGAGCATTTAGGGCAGTGCCATTCGAATTCCTTCAGTTGTTGCAGTTGTGCATATCGCTTTGCTGTTACTTGTCCACATTTGAAGTGAATCCATCAGTTGCACAAGTCACAAATCAACGCTCAATGGTTAGAAGCAACCGTTCTCCTGCAAATTGGGCATTTCAATTTCAAGGACTCACTAGTCGCAGTACTCGCAATGTCAGGGCCAGGGTTAATAGCCACGTCTCCACTGTGTGCAATCCTTATTAAAGAAACACTGACATCATGATTCAGGTGTACAGCGACGCACAACCAAATGGAGAAGGTCTGCGAGAAGGTTCCAAGCGCAGCCAAGCGAAGCCGTAGGGATTTTGCTGAGTACCGTGAAAATACCAAAGAGAAACAGTTTTGCAGTTTAAAGGAACATTTTGGCCGTACTCTGAAGTAAAATAATCGTTGTTGAGACAAGATATGTTGAGGGAAAGAACCAAAAGGGTGGAGGAGAAAATCCATCGACTGACCGTCATGATGACTGCTGACTCTGACTCTATTGTATTGAAGCTTCACAGCTCAGTCTTCAGACTCGCTAAGCTGGTTTGTTGCTTCCATCTTTACACTATTTGACCGGTTTAGAAACAGTGCTATATTTAAATGCTCAAACCAACTTTACCGATAACCATAAGGCAACAGCTGAAATTTATTTCAAAGCTGGGCCAGATTATCTTGAAAGCGTTTTCAGTTCAGACCAAAAATATTGGCCGGAAGCAATGAAATGGGAACTGGGAATGCAACCAAATAGCGGGTTTCCATACCAGCTTTCAGCTGTTTCAGGGCGCCCGCCGCAGACAATCCCAGCAGTCGATTTCACAGAAAAAATTCAATCCCACATTGGCGAAAAGCTCAACAATTTGCAAACAATTTACGTCACAACCACAGACTTTTTCACAACACAGTACAGGCAGATTTTTAAAGACACACAGATCACATTCAGAATATCAAAAGTTGCCAGAAAATGGCTTGGCAGCACACACATATGGTTTTGGCCACAACAGCTTAACTTTGCACTTTGGTGTGCAACAACAGGTTGCGGTGTTTCCAGGGATATTTTGAACGGCGACGTTTTGGGGAATGCAACAGGATCAAACCAGCTTCATTCTTTTTATCTGTTTCATGTTTATTCTTTTCGAAATGGGCGGAACTCAGAACATAAGCTCTCTGCCAGATGGGCCCAATTTCAACCAAAAAGACAACAAATACGATGAGGCTTCATTCAGAAGGATTTGCGCAGAATTTGGCGTTAATCCGAGCTCAGACTTTCGTTTCACACACGGCCAAAACCACGGCCTCGGATATGTATTCATTCTCTACGACAATGGAGACTTTGCTCAAAAGCTCTGGCAGTACCCGACACCCCTTTCCAACCCATCCAACCAAAGGTTTGCGGACGAGGGCAGCACGGATGACACAGGCAACAAGCTTCATTTCATCAGAAACGACCAGGACACGGGCAAACAGTTTGAGTATTTTGTGCCAGATGTCGCGCACAGTCTTACCCAGGCCGGGTTGGCACGTCTGAACCAGTCAATTGAGGCTTTTGTGTACTGCATTCTTGGTGCGCAGGTTAATGTCAGAAGTAGCATTCTGGGAAATGGAGGCAGAGCCATGGAGGTGCAAAGAGAATTTCTTGTTCTTCTGGAGAACGTGATCAGAACACCAGACATTTCAAATAGTGTCCAGCCCTATCAGCTGGCGGTGGATGAGGCAAAGGTTCGTTTGGACATGGCAGTGGCGCCGGGGACCTGGCTGATGCTGTCAAGGATGATTCTGAATACAGGAAGCATGGTGGGCTACAACAACAAGCTCAAGCAAGCCATACCGTGGATGAAACTCGGCATAAACAATGATGTGAACCAGGACACAAAAAAAGCGGCCCTTCAATTGATGGTGGGCAGGCCTTCAAAGGTCAAACAGCCAAACAATCATCCTTCAAATCCAATCCATAAGGCTGCTGCAAAAGAAAAACCAAAAATTTTAACTTCACAGCAACAACAGGAAAATTCAAAACCAACACCAAATCTGGAAACCGAACCAATCCCACCGGCGGGTTCAGGAAACGACTACCATGATGTGATCAAAATAATCGTTGGGATTGGTGCTGTTCTTATCGCGGGGATAGTTTTTGTTTCACTTTGGGGGGGGGGGGCGCTGAAACTAGCAGTTTTTCTTGATGTATCTTTCCATAAGAAAAACCACAACAGCCAAAATAAGCAGCCATGTGTGCTCAGCCAGAAAACCGATGGCCTGGCCAGCAGTATTGAAAAGGAAAGAAACAATCAAGCCAATAAGGCCGGGCCAAAGTGAAGTGGTTTTTTTTGCCGATTTCTTTCAGCCCGTTTTCAACCCCTTTGCCGAGGGCAACAATCATTACACCAGTCGCTAGAACAATCGCTGTCACGGTAACGCCATATTTTTTGAAAATCTTTTTGATCCTCTCACGAAGCGGAAGCGCCCCTCGGTTCTTTCAGCCACCCTGTCTTCCGCAGCTTGTTCGTCAGAAGGGGAGGCATCTGGATCATCTATTATTGCTCGGTCTTGCTCGATTTTTTCCCGAAGCTCAGCTTCCTGTTCGTTCAGGTCATCGAGGGTTTTTGTGTCGTTGAGTCTTTTTTCCAAGGTGTTTCTCTGGCTTTCTTTGGCCGCAAGGCTAGTCCTGATTTGGTCGACCCGGGTTTTTTCCTTTTACTATTTGCTGCATTTTCCGTTTAGATTCTTTTTCAAGGGCAGCCACTTATTTTGGCGTTTTCAAAATTGGTTCGATAGTTTTTGACCCGTTGCTGCAGCTCACAGAATTCCGATTCATTTTCAACATTCGATTCCCCGAGTTGATTAATCTTGGCTTCTGTTCTTTCGCTTCTTATTCTAAGATCTTACACCTCTTGAGCCGCTTTTTATTTTTGCACGTTTAAAAATTCAGCATCTTTAAGTTGTTTTTCTGCTTCTCTCAGGCTCCGCCTTTTTTCTCTTATTTCTTCATTATCTTGAGAAATCAGAGCTTCAGCTTCTGGACTGAGGCTTCTTTTGAAATTGTCTGTAAATCTTTTGAGAAGGCCACTGCCATCCTTT
>JAEMWC010000289.1:877500-910456 GCA_016490735.1 Pachyseris speciosa
CGGACGGACTTCTCGTCATGCTGACTTCCCTCTCTCGGATGAATTCTCCGTAATGTTTCCGAATTTTGACGAACTGTTTCACGGCTTCGATGGCCCGCGAGACAGCGCCCACTTCGGCCGCAGTGAATTGTGGGAATGTTATGCCCTCCGCGAGCGAAAGACACTCTGCAAACATCGCCCAGTTTTTTTGCCCCTAACTCCAAAAACACCTCTCCTTTTCGCAAATTCTAGCACGGCAACCTTTCAGAAATGGACCAAGACTAGCAAAACCGACCCGCTTTGGAGATGAGAGATGTTTTCAGAGTTTTTTTTCTGCCCGGCTCTTAATCTCTACTCCCAAACCGGAGAGTCGAATTCATCTCTCTATTCATGGTTTGGCAAGCAGAGAAAACATGACTGGCTTCTTTCAGCCGTGTTAGACTTGTGGATCTCAAGACTTCATGATGTCCTTCGATCACCGAGCGAACAGGCAAATTGACATAATTCGATTAAACCAAACAAGCTAGCGCGGATTCGGCAGACACATTGCGTAAGTACCAATGTTTTAACCGCCAAAACTTTTAGTCTACGTCACACTATGGAACAATCCTTTCTACCTGTCAGTCATTTCATGTCCAGTTTCAGTTTTACCCTTCAGTTACGAGCATTTGGCGCTAAGTTTTCAAATAAAGAAATAAAGAATACCCTTGGGCATTGCTTCATGCATGTTAATAAGGCAGACATATGAAGGGCTGAGGGCATAAACTGCCTATGTGTAATTTTCGGCCGTTTTTTTAGTTCGCTTGGATTTGACCAAATTTTTGCATGTGAACTGCATTTTGATTCAAAAAAATTGTCCCGTATTTTTTTCCACCGATTTCTTTTTCGTTTTCGAGAAATAACGTATGCAAAAAAAACACCCAAAACTACACATAGGCAGTTTATGCCCTCAGCCCTTCAATTACAAAGCAACTGCTTACTATTTTTTGCTTGCTCAGTATATTGCCGACAAATTAAACTTTCCTTCTCTTAGATATCTTCACAAGGTTGGCTGAAGCACCAGGTGGTGGCGAACCACAGGCAACACAGGCCCCGCAACCGTCCAATGGACTTACTTCCCCCGCTCCAACCACACAGCGTCAAAAAAATCCCAAGCGAGTGGCTGCGGGCAAGTTGGTGGTGAAAAGAACGCAGCAGGCACGCGAAGCACAGAAAAAAGCCGCAGCAGAGGCTGCTGTCATAATTGCAAACAACAAATCTGAAAAAGATAAAAAAGTCTGAAACTGCAAATTCAACTGCAAATGCTGCTGTTGGTGGGCTTATTGTTGGAGCAGCGGTGTTTATTATCAGCGTGAAGCATTAAAAGGGAGGTTTAAGTCTTTAGCTACAGGAAAGAAGGAAAGCGTTCCTAGTGAGCCTGCTCCTGAAATGCCGCAGAGGAACAGAGGGGTCACAGACATGGAATAATTTTCTATTGAAGTTTTGTGGCTGGTGTATACATACAAATGTGGCAAATCGTGAAAGTTCCTCAAGTCTTTATAAACATAGCGGCCCTTGCCGAACTCGGGTATTAGCTTTTGACTTCAATCGAAGGATTCTTCTAAAAGCTTTTGAGATTATTGGTGTCCAATCTCCCAGACTTGTGTGGGAGGACGAGGACGAGGAGGAGGAGATGAAGAAGGTGAGGAATAGGCCCAGTGCAAGCAAGACTGAAGTGGATAAAAAATAATTTTCATATTAAACTTTTCAACTTTTTTTATTACTTATCATGTCTGACAATAAGCTTGTCAAAACGATTATGGATGCAGCAGTTCTCACCGGCCTAGTTGCTGCCATTGGTTGGGTCACGAAAAAGGTTGTGAAAGAGAATTTCACATCTGACCCCAGCAGTAATGTGATGGACTATGCGAAATTCACAGCCGCAATGGCGGGCAGCAAAGCTCTCAAATGATATCTCGAGGACCAAAAAATCCTTCCCACCAATGTTTGACTTTTTCACCCAAAGGAGGGTGTTTTGAAAAGTGGGGTCTAATATATACGATGGCAACACTTGCGATTATGGTTGGTGGTGCGGTCTTGAATGCAGTGACATTCATCGGTGGCAATTATCTCGTAAAGGCGCTTGGCGGAGGTGATGATGCCGTGCTTGATGAAAAAAAGCGGCACGACAAGGCTCTCGAAGATTATCAAGCAGCTTACACAAAATACAGCCACGAGCGCACCCAGCTCCTTGACTCTATCCAGACAAACCTGCAAATTAAAGAGCAGGCCAAGCAAAACTTCACCAACACTGACTATGCTTTTAAACTTTATAACCAGGCACACCCTGACAAACTTCTGGCTCCACTGAAAGAGCCCAAGTTCTCTGATTTCTACCAGCCGAGTGAGCAGCAGAAAAAAGGCGAGCTCGTTTTTTTGGGCGCTGGGACTCTTGCTTTAGGTTATGCTGCTTTTTGTTTCCTTTAAAGTTTGGAAATAAATATATACCGCCGACCGGTTAGCTCAGTGGTAGAGCACCGGACTAGCGTGCGGGAGGTCGGTGGTTCAAACCCCGGTCGGACCAACACTCAGGGTCTTTAAATAATTGAGGAGATAGTGCTGCCTTTGTAATAACATCTGCAAATGGTTAGACTTTCTAGTCTTCTCAGATAAGGACGATAAGCTGTAGGACCCGTCTCACAACTCTTCATAATTGATTCTGTGGGACGTAAAAGAACCCACACACTGATCGAAAAGAGTAGGGGACGTAGTTCCCGGTGTGATGGCCTATCTCTCATCTGATGATTAAATGCTCGGAGATATTAGCTGCACAAGCTACTCTAAAATCCGAGGGTAAATAATGTGATGTATGTATGTATCTCTACTTCAAAGAAGTAATTTTGCAAAGCGGTATGGAAGCTAAACTTGCAAAAACTTACTACAACCCTGGAGGCTATTGGAAAGGTTTAACTGCTGCTAAAGTACCCGAAGATGCCGCAAAAAAGTGGTTGGTAAGCGCTTTGGCAGATATATCTCCCTGCACCGTGCCACATTCCTCGTCCTAAATTTGATGTTTTCACACCAAACAAGGTGCACCAAGCTGACCTTCTTTTTTTGCCTCACGACAAGCTGCCTTGGGGCCGCAAAGTTTTCAAGTACGCGTTGACCATTGCCGACGTGGCCAGCTGCTACAAAGAGGCTGAACCCCTAACCTCGAAAAACTCTGATGAGGTTGCGCAGGCCTTTCAGAAGATTTACAAGCGCAGGTCGCTGAAATGGCCTGAAATGTTGCAGGTGGATCCTGGGCGCAAGTTCCTGGGTGCCATTTCCAAAGAGATGGAAAAATACAAAACCTTTATCAGACGTAGACACCCAGAAATTCAGCGTGACCAGCCTATTGTCAAACGTTTTAACCAAACCCTGGCTGAACGCCTGTTTGGCAACCAGTATGCTGTGGAAATGCGTCTACCTGAAGGGAAGAGATCCTTTGTGTAGGTGAAGCGGCTGCCTGATGTTGTTGTGGCTTTGAACAATGAGGAAACCAGCCTCACCGGCAAAAAACCAGCAGAAGCGATAAATGAAAAAGCTGTTTCTTCCAAACCTTCTTCAACGTATCAAAGACCTGTGGGGAAAAACGCCCTGCCCTCTCTTGTCAATGTCTGTTATCTTTACCAACCCGGTGAGTTAGAGGGCAGCAAAAAAAGAACCACAGACCCTGTTTGGTCTTTTAGAGTATTCAAGATTGAAAGAACGGTCATAAAACCCGACACTCCAGTTTTGTAGTATTTGCATGACGGCCCCAAACGAAGTTTCGTTCGTGTAGAGTTGTTGGTTGTTCAACCAAATACGGAGTTACCGCCTGAAAATCTCGTCTAACCACTCGTCAAATTCCTTTTGTTCTGCTTCAGTCGGCAGTGGATTGTAGCCGAAGGCATTCGTGTTTATTCCATCTTCCTCTATCCATCTTTTGGAATCGAATGCTGACAGGGATGTTTTTTGCACAGTCATGCCGAAGATATTGTGCCCTTCGATCTGTGCGTTGTTTCTCTTCTTCCAAGGAGTGTTTCTTTGTACTCTTCGTGACAGATGGTTTTGACAACATTCTTTTTCACACCTTCAGCTTTTTTCATATTTTTTCGTCCGCTCCCAAGATCGAGTACATCTTTGGGTGCAAACAGATGCATTCTGCGATTGGTGTTCCTGCACATTCATCTTTCATTTTGCCCAGAACCTTTTTGTTGGCATCTGAGTGAAGTGGGTGCTTTTTTGGGTAGTCACTCGTGTCGAAGAAGTCTTGTTGGTCACCCATGTCATTGTAGATGTCTTCAGTTTCTATTTCCAGCAGAAGACTGTCTGTGTCCATGTAGATGAGCTCGCATTTGTTGCCGTAGCGCTTTTTGAGAGTTTTGTAGAAGAAGTCGTACATCAAGATTTTGCTGTTGTCAAGAATCGACATCCCCGTGTAAACCGGTTTGTTTAGAAATATCAAAGTTCTTTGCATGTGAATTCCAGCAAGATCGTTTGCAAATGCATTGAAACTTTTGAATTCGGGTTTCGCAATAAGTTTGCAAATCATTTTGTCTTCGTGGGGGCGCACAAGTTTTACGTCAATTCTGTTCCGCAGGTTTTCCATTGTTTTGCCAAATACTGAGTTATTCATCAATTTGTAGAAATCTTTCTCGAAATCGTTTTTTGCTTTTTTGCAGAAATCTGTGTTCATGCAGATGTAGGGCTCCATCGACGGTTTTTGGTTGAACTCCAGCGTTTTTTGTATCTTTTTCAATCTCATCCCTTGCGACAGATAGAACTGCAGGTTTCTGTAGTGGACCACGTAGTTGTTTTTGTCTTGGAGCGTCAGCATAAGCTTTTCACAATCGAGGAATGGGAGGTTGAGTTCTTCGATCATTCTTTTATGGTAGTCTGAGAGCCATTCCATCTTCGCAGCCTATCTTTCTGGCGCCAGCGGATAACTGTTGTGCTCTCTGTGGAGCTCGCGGGAGTATTCCAGATCCACCTCCAGAATCCAACCTTTCTTCGCATTTTCCTTCTTAGCGAGAATTTTTTCCTCACAGATGTCGTATTTCCACTTGAAACCCGACACGGGAAGGTGCTTACTCATCGCCCAGCCGTACAGGTTGTTGACGTCGAGATAGAGGATATGCTTGGTGGGTTTGGCTGGATCAAACCCTTCTACAAGCGGATTGTTTGCTTCCGCATGCCTCTTGCTCACCATTGAGATACCCCCCGTGCATCTCCCTTTCAACGAAAAGGTGCATGTTGATATCGGTCATGAGCTTGAGTTCTATTTTCGTTTTTTTGAGCAAAGTGTCCCATGAAAGGCCTGGCGAGGTATAGTAGTGCGCGGGGTCGAGGTTGTACTTCTCCATGCAAATATCTCTGAAATTTTCGAAAACATCTGCAAGAAGTGCAACGTCGGTTGTGACATAGAGGTCGTGAATGAAACGTATTTCTCCGTGTTATGTGCAATACAGTTCAAAGGTTTGTCCGTTCGGATGTCAGCCATTGCTTGCATCAAGTGGTGTGAATCGTAGCCTTTCAAGTTCTGGAAAACGACAGGTATTGGGGTTGTTTTGGGATTGATTCACAACTTCTTGTTGCAGCTGTCGTGTGCAGGGCCGCGAAATGTTCCTGAGATGTGGCAATGGTCGATTACTGCATCTCTGAAATCTTTTTGCAACAGGGGTTCGCCACAAAACAAGCAATCTTGTTGATTTTTTTAAATCCATTTGTCAATCGAATCAATAGGTTGTTATGTTATCTCCATTCAAAAAGGCCCAGAAGTCAAATACAATTTTGTCTTCGTATTCGCCGAACTCATTTACTACAGGTATGGTTGTTTGTTGCTCTTTGAAAAAACATCTTTTTTGGCTTTGCCCCGCGTATTTACCCGTCCATATGTTGTGGGTTTGTCTCGAATCAAGGAATTGTTCTCTGACGAAAGGCTCATCGCAAATGTGGCAATTTTTTGCATGATTGAAATGTTGCCAATCTTGTCGGCTCATTTCGACCTTTTCTTTGGTTTCCAGGTTTTCTCGCAACTCTTATTCTACTTCCAACAAAATGTTCAGAAATCCTTCTGCTGTTTTCTGTTCCGAGTTGGGTTTTTGTCTGTAGGTGTAAACAGGGCGCACAACTTTTCCAATTCTGACAACTGTGAAAGCAAATCCACAAGCTTCGTCCACATTTGTTTTCTCAGTGCATTTTTTCTCTCATTTGTCTTGCGGGATTTTTGTGATTACTGCTTCCAAAGTCTGCATAGATAACGAAAGGCACTTTCATTTGTTTGTTTTGAAATTTCAGGATGTTTTCAGCTTCTTTGGTGGAGCGCCTTTTACCCCGTTGCAGTATTTTTGGTGCTCTTCAAGAATTGTTTGTGTCGAGAACAAAGAGAAGCACATTTCGCAAAAGAATTTTTTATGTTGGTGTTTTGAGTTATAATAAAGCAATGCTGACATTCTTTTTATGTAACAGTAGTGGGTTTGTTCGTCTTTTTGCAAAATCATCAAATTTATTCTTTTGATTCTTTTGCCTTTTTTGGAGATTCTGTGAACATTGACACTTTCTTTTTTCTCATGATGACCCACCCATAAACATTTATTGCAAGATGTGGATTTTGTTTTTCGTTTTTTGTCGATGTCTTTTACGGGTGTTGGAAAACTTATTCCACCCAAGTTGATTTCATCGACAACGTTTCTGTATTTGCTTGGTCTTTGTGGGTCTTTGGAGACAGGAAACAAAGGACATTTCAAAGCCCATTTCAAACATTCGTTGTCTCTATTCTGGACGTTTATGATTGCTTTTTTGCTTGCCAGTTTTGGAGGCAAAGGAATATACGTTCCTCCGGCAAAAGGTTCATAATTTGCGATGTTCACGTAGGTGCGAGATATGTCACTTACCGCCCATCCTGAACCACTCTCAGACCATTGGCTGATTTCGCCTTGAATCATTCCAACAAACTGATCAAACTGGTTTTGAAATTCGGCAATATAGTTGTCTGAAGTAATAATATTTGTTTCTCCTTTGAAATAATGTCTCTGTGTTATCGTTTCCCATTCGTTTTGTTCATTGCGAACTTCATGTTCAAACAACTTCCATTCCAAAACTTGCTTGGATGCTTCCAAATTTGTCAACTCCTTCTTGAACAGCATCAAAGCCTTCTTCTCTCATAACGTTTGCAGAAAACCCTTCAATGTCACTTTTGTATTCGTTTTCTGGAGAAACGTCCATTCTCCAAACAATGTTGCAACCCTGAAAATAGTCCATTGCAACGACGAAGTGATCAAAAACTTGCTCTCCAATGGCTGCCCCATCGGCCAGAGCATAAAAATCGTTCAACACCTCTTCCTGCATGCGTGCTGCAGCCATCTTAACCTAATGACCCTTTGTTCAATAGGCTTTATAAACTGGCGTACCCTCTTGTTCAATAGGGTGTATAACCTGGTGCAAAATTTTTGTGGATGTGGCTAAAACAGGTTTGAAACTGGTTTAACCGATTTGAAGTGGTTTGACCCGTTCAAGCCCCACTGCCCCCGCTGCCCCTTCTAAATACTTCTGCTCTTGCGATGTGATGTGACACACACGTGTAAAATGGCGGTTCTCTGGCACAAAATAAGATAAGCAAATTATTAAGACTCATTTTCCCATTTGAACCCGCTGAGGGACAACTTGGGTGGTGTGTATTTGCTTATCTTATTTTGCGCCAGAACCGCCATTTTACACATGTGTTACGCTGACAAAATAATGGTTAATAGATGTTTTTAAGTGATCGTCAACGTTTGAACATTTTTTCAGAAACAGATGTTTTTTGAATCTAAACTGACTGCGGCTATTGAGCAACTGGTGAGACAAGATCGTCAGCCCTTCATTAGCCTTCGGTGGGCCGTGGACGAAATATCAACTCCGAGTTCATTTTCCATCTATGGTGCAGTCTCCCCTTCAAGAAATTACTCACATGTATAAGAGAACTGTTGTGTTCAACCTCTCCTCGTCTTTGTTGGCCTTGATTGGGTACCTTGTCAGCATTGCTAAGCTTGGCTAAAATAAAAGAGAAGAATAAAGGAAAGGAGAAAAAACAAAACAAAAACATCATTGATCATGGTCCGTGTTAGGGTCGAACTCACGACCTTGGCGTTATCAGCACCACGCTCTGCCGACTGAGCTAACGGACCCTGACATAGTAAATGTTCACAGTTTCTTTAAGCAATATGTAGCTTTTTCAGAGAGCAATTTTGAGGGTTTTTGTTTTACACTCTCAGTGCACAAAACGACTCACGTCTACATTACCAATTGTAAACATGTGGCTAACTTGGAGAACAAATCCTTATTAGTCAGCCTTATTATTTAATGTTTTAATGTTTTCACCGATGCAAAACATATAATAGAAATTCCCTGTTGATCCATAAATAAATTTGTAAAAGAGGAAAAAAAAAATCAAAACAAAGCGTCCCTGGGTGGGCTTGAACCACCAATCTTTCGGTTAACAGCCGAACGCGCTAACCGATTGCGCCACGGAGACGGCAGTGATGAGAACAGCTGGCTGTCGGAAGTTCTGTCAAAAGTGTCATCACAAAGAGTCCTTTTCAGCCGCTACACTCATCGTACTTCACTTACATATGTTAACTTAAAATGCAAATAGCTTCCATTGATACAGTGATAAATATATCAAAAGTGTCAGAAATGTTGCTTTGTTGGATGTCGGTCGTTTGGCCGCACCTGGACATCAGAGATACTGTGGCCTGTTGAAATGCTGGACCAAAGGAAAAGCAGGAATGTTGTTGCGTATGCTTCTCAAGAGTTCAACAAAGCGACTCCTCAGGCCTCGTCCTGTCTCACTAATGCAAAGAAACAGACGACGACGGCAGGGGGAATTGAGATTGGCAGGTGAACTGGTGACGACTATAAAAGGAGCATTTAACACCTTGTATCCTTTTCGTGACCAGCTCACCTACAATCCCAGAATCTTGTGTATGTCCAAGTGCGGAGTGTCCTTTTATGTGAGAGGATCAAGTCCATCCAAGATAGCTGGAAATGAAGATGATTTTCCAGGTGGAAACTGCTCAACCGCATGGACTGAACATCAAATTTAAGTTTATTCAATGTTATGATTTATATACACGCGCTCCCTATTACAGCATTCAAACACACACGCACTTTCATTTGACGTCATTTAGGAGACTTCGTTTTCTAACGCAACGGTTTTTTTCTACAGTGAAGAAGGGTTATATACCCGAAACGTCTGTGTTTTTAAGAAACATTACTGACACTTTTGACATATTCATCACTAGATCAATCCAACCACTTCACAATTCAAGTGTCACACAAAGTCATCTTCCATGACCTTTCCATTCAACGTTTACAGTGCTAGTGACTAGATAGTTTGCACGGTGGAGTCATTTAACCACGGCTCCCAGAATGCCATTAGCGCTTCGTTTTCCAGTGAAGAGCTATCGTTATCCTTCAAATGGTTTCAGAAAGAAAAACCAAAACGAGTGGTAGAAAATGACCCTTGAAGGTTTTAGTAGAATGACCCCATCGCTCAAATTGCCTATCAGAGCTGAAGTTACATTTCAGAGAAAATTGATATAAATCGCTTTTAATTTAAAAAATATAAAAGGGGGCCCGTCAGGAAGTTGAACCCGGGACCTCTCGCACCCTAAGCAAGAATCATGCCACTAAACCAACAGGCCAGATCAAGATTTGTCTTTGAATGGAGCCCTTGTTTAAGAGGCTGCGAAACAGAGGATAATGTAACACTTGTTCTTTGAGGAACCCTGGAGTAAGAATCGAAGTATGGACAAAGAAACCACTGCCACTGTATACAATTACAGATTATGCAAGGGCCGCTTGCGGCCTGAGGTATAATATGAATTATACGAAGATAAAGGAGGCGAGATATAACAAGGGCCCTCCTCTCCCTTTTCCCAAGTCTCGGGCTCATGAACCTGAAGTTGTGTTCACCCACCCTAAGGGTGTCAATTTTTGGGTGTGTCAGAGATAGCAGAGCGGTACACATTAAGGGTCCTATAAGCTTTCCCCGATTGAAATTCAAAGGTTAAAAACTCCAAGATGGCAGATATATCAGCTCGAACTGGATTAATTTCCCTTTCTGAACACCAGCTAGCCGACTTTCTCCATGCTGAAGCATAGGTATCGGAAGTACTCTTTCTCCATGCTGCAAGGAGCAAGGTCTGAGATGATTTTGAAACTCCTGTGTCAGTCTATGATTGGCTGATAGTAGCCAACCTGCTAATTGAAGATTGGTGAGTGGATGAACTTGCCCCTGCATGGAGAGAAGGCCTGGAAAATTTGGAATCAACAAGGGGTTTGCTATACACAGGTCCAGAAGTAGTGGATACCACGGCTGTGTGTGCCAAACTGGGGCTATTAGAACTAGAGCTGGTACCTCCTGAACCAGGACTTGCCTGAGACAGCAGCCGACTAGAGCAAATGAGGGAAAAGCGTAGCCTCGCACCTTGCTCCAGTCCTGGGAAAAGGCATCGAATGCCTCCGCTCCTGGGTCTGGTCTCCAGCTGATGAATCTTGGGAGATGGGCAGACAGACGAGAAGCAAAGAGATCTATTTCGAGGGGTCCCCAAATTTGATTTATAAGATTGAAAACAACTTGTGATAGTTGCCAATCGTTGCGATCGAGCAGGGATCGAGATTCCTGGTCTGCCCTGACATTTAACACCCCTGGAATGTGTTGAGCCTCTAGCACCAAGTTGTGGGTTAGAGACCACTCCCAAAGATCTAGGGCTAATTGAGCGAGAAGTGGGGATTTGGTCCCCCCATCTTGTTGATGTAATACACTGCTGAGGCGTTGTCCATCAGCAAGCGTATTCTCATTTGAACTTTGCTTCTGGGAAAAATCTTGACTGCAAATGCTCCTGCCAGGAGTTCGAGGCAGTTGATATAAAGCATCTGCTCGTGAAGTGACCACTGACCCCCTGTGGAAACTCCCATACAGAAAGCTCCCCACCCTTTGCGAGAGGCATCGGTTTCTATAATTAAATCGGGTCTCCCTGTGGTTAGGGCTTTCCCGTTCCAGGCCTCCAAGTTGTCTCTCCACCACAGAAGCTCCTCCCTTGCAGGAGGGCTTATATTGACTGGGGCTGCATAATTAAGCGGCCGTCGCTTAGCGACGAGCCGCTTCTTGCATTACCTTTTTTTTTTCTCGTCGTTTCGTCCGTCACTCGCCCCGTACCCCTCTCGGCCAGAGGAAGAAACAATGACAAGTAAATAAATAAACTGTTTATTCTCCGGTGACAGTACTTGGAACGCGCGACCCTCAGATCTCATCGCCCATAGTCTGCACCTTATCCGATTGCGCCACTTGCTCATCAGTTACCTTCACTAGAGAATTTTGTAATAATTAACGTGAGTGGTCACCAAAGTCACGAATCGTTAAAGCCTTTGCAAAAGAAATGTTTAGCCGGAATTGAATTACTTCAATATACATTTCATAGCAAAGGAATTTAATTGAAAGCGTTTCTTTTGATCGGTTTTCAGCAACATATTGAAAAGGTTTAACTGAATCGCAAGAAAAGTTAAGTTATAGCTTGATAAACCAAACCGCACAAAACACGCAAAGAATATTAAAGATCTTCAAAGATAATTTTGTTTAATGCCGAATACACGTTAGACAGATACATAACATTTTTTACCTGTTATATTCTTCAGGTGTAACAATTCGTTACGAATTAGCTAACTTTTATACTTTCATGCGTAGCTAAACCGCAAACAGCTTATTAAATATTCAAAACGAGTTATTTTTGGACGTGTTAAAATTAGCGTAATCTCCAACATCTCATTAAATTTTTCAGTGAAATTTGTTGGGTGCATAAAAATTTGTATCTCGCTTTATACTTATCGCTTTACAGTAATTTTTATATCTTTGTGCTATTCGAATTCCGAAACCATTTTTGCGTTGACCGTAAAATAAAACTGCCATTTCTCTACGAGTGAGTAGCAATTTTAGCATACGACCACGGCTTTAAATGCGTTTCCGGTATACAGGTTGGTATACAACTTCGTACTCACGTTGTATTTTCTTGTTAGGGATTAACATTTACACCACAAGAGAGAGCAAACTATTGTGAATTTCAAGATTGAACTGTTCGCTATTGTTAAGAAAAAGAAGGGGCCATAGAATACGAAGCGATGTTTCGTGTTAGTTCACGGTCGACTAATTCACGCAAATTGAAAGGCTCTTGAACAAAAATATTTATTTAGGGGTCAGAGTAAGAAATCGTGAAAGCCTTTCTAAAAGAAATGTTTAGTCAGAATTGAATTCCTCCAACGTACCTCTTATAGGAACCGAATTTATTAGAGCGTTTCCTGACCCGGGTTTTGATGCTAAACAAGTATTGACCGAGTGGTGGACTAAGTACTAGTGATGGTGCAATACCGGAAGTCAAACCAACAACGCGTGTAGCTTTTCTTTTTCGGTTATCTTCGAGAAACTGGTCAACGGATCTAGACGCCGGTTTATACCAAATTCTTCGCTTTCTTTCAAATTTCAAATTCAGAAATTGGCGTTGGTATTTCGAGTAGTGAATATCCAGAGAATCGGTTCACCATTTTTAAGCGGCCGTCGCTATGGCGACGAGCCGCTTCTTGCATTACCCTTTTTTAAGCGGCCGTCGCTTAGCGACGATTTTTCTTCCTCTGCCCCTCTCGGCCAGAGGAAGAAACAATGATATAAGTAAAGAAATAATTTAATAATACCGGTTCCGAGTTTGAACTCGCGACCTTCAGTTCCTAACTCGGCCCCTTATCCGACTGCGCTAATGAGACATCTCTTGCGGTGACTAGGGAATTTTTTTTAGTAAATAAAGTCATTAGGTTGGTCACGCATCGTCTCTTTAAAATCCGTTTCAATGCCCAAGGGTTACAGAGAAAAGAAATGTTTTCTCAGAATTGAATTACTCCAATGTACATCCCATAAGGAAAGATATTTATTTGAGAGCGTTTGTTTTGAGCAGTATTTCAGAACAACGACGATTGGGTATGGAATGAAGGTAAGAAAGGTGTCAGGTTTTATTTTGCGTGATTATAATTATTTTCTTGATGCTCGCGTCGTTGTATCTAAACTTCGCGTAATAATGTAAACAGTATAAACTTTAATTGACTAAATGGCACCAAGAGTAGCATTACGCTTGCTTTCCCGATATTGCGTGTAAGTTATGTTTCTTGTCTGTTTCACTCGTGGGAACGGGCACTTCTGATTGGACAGATATTATAGTTTTGAAACTGTGCCCTGTTTATGGTTATTTTCGTTTCACAATGCATTTGTTTTAAACAAAATCTTTGGGCATTTGTGTTTCTTTTCCGGAATGATAAATTGTAACAAAGTTTAATATAATTTATAAGCCCTATGAAATCTTAAATAAAGTCCATAACTTTCACTGAATTTACTTTACATGTAACGAGATTGTTCGTGACCCGGTTTTGAAGATAAACAAATATTGACCGAGTTAGTGATGGTGCAATACCGGAAGTACTAGTGATGGTGTAATACCGGAAGTGAAATACAGCTCTTTTGCGTGGCGTTGTTTGAACATACCTTGGTAGTATTGAGATATCGGTTATCGTCGAGAAACTGGTCAACGGATCGAAGACTCAGATTTATACCAAATTGTTCGCTTTCTTTGAAATTGTCAAACAAATCGAAGTGCCAGTGTTTTGTCAAGCTTCAGCTGGCCTTGGTTTGTCGCGTAGTGAATATCCAGAGAATCGGTTGAGTACTTTTCCATGTTAAATTGCAAAATAGGTTTACAGTTTAAGCGTTGACAAAAGAAAAAAGAAAAACAAGTGAAAAGGAAAAAAAAAAAAAGAGATCAAAGAAAAAAAAACTTCACTCTGTTGAGGCTTGAACCACCGACCCTAAGCTGTCATTATAGTACGAAAAGAGCGCACTGACCCACTAGGCCACCAAAAGCTTCCTTACACTGCAATTGAATTTTAAATTCTTGATCATTCGGAGTGAGGAATTGACTGTCCTGCCAACTGAAAGGTGACAAAAATTGAATTACGATCAACTTGAACTTATCCTGTGCACTAATCCGGCTCGGATGGTCAAAAAGGCCGCTTCTAATTCTCGCAGAATTTCTTGTTAAGCGGCCGTCGGTTAGCGACGAGCCGCTTCTAGTAATACCTCTTTTTTTTTTGTGGTTATTTTTCGTTGTGGTGTCCGTCGAGAGGCCCGTGCTCCTCTCGGCCAGAGGAAGAAACAATGACATAAAGAGAGAAATAAGTTTCAACTAACAGTGCGTGGACTTGAACTCACGACCTTCAGATCCAAGTCTCAGTCCCTTATCCGATTGCGCTAATGAGACATCTCTTGCGGTCACCCGAGAATTTTGTAGTAAATAAAGTCATTAGGTCGGTCACGCATCGTCTCTTTAAAAGCCTTTCAATGCTCAAGGGTTAGAGAGGAAAGAAATGTTTTGTCAGAATTGAATTACTCCAATGTACATCCAATAGCAAAGGAATTTATTTGAAAGCGTTTATTGAGACATCTCTTGCGGTCACCCGAGAATTTTGTAGTAAATAAAGTCATTAGGTCGGTCACGCATCGTCTCTTTAAAAGCCTTTCAATGCTCAAGGGTTAGAGAGGAAAGAAATGTTTTGTCAGAATTGAATTACTCCAATGTACATCCAATAGCAAAGGAATTTATTTGAAAGCGTTTATTTTGAGCAGTATTTCACAACACCGATGACTTAACTAAAGCTATTCGGAAGACCGTAAATGTTTGTGAACTGAACTTGTAGATTTTGGTGGCCATAAAATACAGGGGTCAGAGTCGGAAATGGCGAAATCGTTTCAAAAAGAAATGTTTAGTCAGAATTATAGGAAATGAATTTATTTGAGCGTTCCTTTTGACCCGGTTTTGAAGATAAACAAATATTGACCGAGTTAGTGATGGTGCAATACCGGAAGTACTACCGGAAGTGAAATCAACCAACACAGCTCTTTTGCGTGGCGTTGTTTGAACATACCTTAGCAGTATTGTATTGAGATATCGGTTATCGTCGAGAAACTGGTCAACGGATCGAAGACGCAGATTTATACCAAATTATTCGCTTTCTTTGAAATTGTCAAACAAATCGAAGTGCCAGTGTTTTGTCAAGCTTCAGCTAGCCTTGGTTTCTCGCGTAGCGAATATCCATAGAATCGGTTGAGTACTTTTCCTTGTTAAATTGCAAAAAAGGTTTACAGCTTAAGCGTTGACAAAAGAAAAAAGAAAAAAAAGTGAAAAGGAATAGAAAAAAAAGGGAGATCAAGAAAAATAAACTTCACTTTGTGGAGACTTGAACCACCGACCCTATGCTGTCATCACAATGCGAAAAGAGCGCACCAAGCCACTAGGGCACCTAAACCTCCTCTAAAAATGTGGTTTAATTTTAAATCCTTTAACATTCGGAGTGACGAATTGACTGTCATGCCACTGAAAGGTGACAAAAATTGAATTACGATCAACTTGAACTTATCCTGTGCATTAATCCGGCTCGGATGGTAAAAAAGGCCGCTTCTAATTCTCGCAGAATTTCTTGTTCGGGTTTATGCTGAAAGCTCTGTTCTTGTCTCCCTGTAAGTGGCGAAAGTGGAGGGGAGCTGGCAAAACTGCCTGGATGGAGGAAGTAAGGTGACCTAGAAGTTTGGAAAGGTCCTGAATAGTAGGGGAAGGACTGTTCAGCAGTTGCTGGCATTCCTTCTTGATCTTGACTGATTTTTCGCGAGGGAGGGAGAGAGTTAACTGTACTGAATCCACAGAGAATCCCAGGAACTCTATGCTTGTTGTCGGGGTGAGTACTGATTTCTCGTGATTCACTGAGAACCCCAGACCTTCCAAGAGGCTAAGGGCGATGGTCACATGTGACCTGGCTAGATCGAAGGTTTTGGCCATGATCAACAGGTCGTCTAGATAAACGATAACTCTGATCCCCAACTGCCTCAACAAACCGACTACTGGCTTCATGATTTTGGTGAAAACTCTCGGAGCTGAGGCAAGGCCGAAGGGGAGGCAAGCAAAGTCGAAAAGGTTCTTTTTCCAGAGAAACCTGAGAAATGTCTGATGATTTACCCATATTAGTACTGTGAAGTATGCATCCTTTAAATCGAGATTCACCATGAAATCGTCTTTTTTAAAAGATCGCGGAGCATATGAATCCCTTCCATCTTGAAGTGCTCGTATCTCAGAAACTGGTTTAAATTCTTTAAATTTATCACAGGTCTCTGACCACCGCCTTTTTTGGGGACTAAAAAGATGTTGCTGACAAACCCCTCTGATATTCTGTCTAGAGGGACCACATGAATAGCCCCTTTCTTTAACATCTCTTGAATTTCCTCTTCTACTAAAGAAATTTCGTCCTGAGAAAATGAACGAGGCAGTGGTATTTTTTGCTGATGGGGAGTTTCTATAGAATCGAGGCGATAAGCTTGAACAGCCTCTAAAACCCAAGGGTCTTTGCAAATTTGTTCCCAGTTGATTAAGCAATGTTTTAGTCGGCCTGCTAAAGGTACATGAGTAAGGTTTAAAACTTTGAGATCTAAAGTCATACCTGGGGTAAGCTGAGAGCTGGTCTTTACTGGTTGGTGGTTGTCTGGGATTTCTGTTGGACAGGAAACCCTCTGGCTGGCCTGCCCCTGAATCGAGAGGAGCCCCGAAATGGGCGGCTGTATTGGGGGTTCCCAAAGGCACCAGCTCCTCGTCCCCCACTGAACTTGAAGGGAGTGGTGCGACCACGAAAAAACGGCTGATTGATTCCACATTGGAAGCTTGCAAAAGTGTTTTAGCTGTCTCTGATCTTGTCTGAAGACGCTCTTCAAAACCTGCACCAAACAGGTTACTCTTTGCATCAGGAAAACCTTTGGTGTATAGGCCGCATCTACATCAGGCCTTGGAAATTTTCGGCAGATTGTTTTCCGTTCAAAAGACGGCAATGGTTTGCAAAAGGTATCGATAAACGCAGTTAACTGCTCAGTGGCCTGCCGAAGTGAGGAAGATGATGAAAAATCCTCATTAATGTCTTCGTCAAAGTCACCGCCTTCGGTCAAACGCGGTTGTTTAGGTGGAGTTGAATTGGCTGCACCGTGTATATTGGACACTGAATCAACCATTGTTCTAGCCGGTAACTGGGCCTTGAGCGTCCTGGCTTCTTTTGTGTGGACCTCATGTCTAGCTGGAGCCTTGGGCGCTCCAGTTTGTAATGACTCTATCACTGCTGCCTCAGCTTGAACATTAAAAGCAGAGCGAAGCAAATGTAACGCTTCTGGATCGGCAAAAATAGACTTAACTAAATCGCTAGCTTGCGAAATACCTTTATCCTTTGTTTACGTATTAGATTTAACTCCGATGACCTCTAAATCCGGAGGATTCTCTTCAGAACCAGATGAAGCCGCCATGCCTTGAGGAGCGAAATAAAATGGCGAGTTGGTCATGTGACAGCCGAGACTCATTACAGCCGGGACTGCTGGGACCTTGACCTCCCACTTTAATTTGTTAATTTTTGATATTTTCTTCTAATGTTCGCTGTTTTGGAGTGTAATAAAGTGGTGTTACATTTTTATATCGAGACGACTGTTCTGAAGTATAATTGTATGATATGAACTGTTAAGTAGGTCTCAGCGTTAGTTCTTACAAAATATCAACTATATATACTGTCTCATTACAATAAGATGGAGAATTGCAACTGTTAAACTGGAAAAAAAGAACGTGAGTCTCCAGCCAGTCATATTCGTATTAAGCTGTAGGCATTACGGTAAAAGTCTTCCAGTCTACGTTCTTCCATTATCTTTTAAGCTTACAAAGCTGGCTGTATGTATTAAAGCAAAAATCTCCTGTTCATAAACGGTCAAGCGTTTTTTCATTTGTGTTTATGCATCATCGACCATCAACGAAAACTCTATAGAAACTGGCACAAGTCACTCTTGGTCCAGAAAAAGCAGCGAAAAAAAAACTGAAAGTGGATCCCAGGCACCGATGGAATTTGAACCCATGACCTCCTGTTTACTAGATAGGCGCTCTAACCAACTGAGCTACGGTTCCATGTTTGGCAGTCTTGACCAGAAACGTTATTTAACAGTTAGACTATGAGCTCGAGATTTCTATTGTGCGATAGAAATCGAGAGCGAATAATCTAATTGTTTTAGTTTAAATCTACTAGTTGTTCAAGACTTAACAACAAGGCAAGTTTTGTTTTTAATGATATAAATAGGTCAGTCGCCACCCGAGGATGACTGACAACTGCACCGCATTGTGTTGGTATCTGTGTGCGCACCTTTGCACTTCATTGAAGAATTTACAGCACTTGTGTCACTCGCTCTAAACCAAAACGAAGCCGAGTTTTTTTTATTGGAAAATGAAGATCAAAGCTATATTCAAAGATGCCGATCAGAAGCCAAGTTTCTTAATCAAGAAAACGTGAAAGGCTAGCAAATTTTAAAAAGTTAAAGGTTTGACAGTTCAACGAAAGAAGTTGTTGTTCACAATGGAGACTGTGCAACCGTGGAAGCTGAACGACTGGAGTGTTTGACTGTTGATAAACTTGGGGTGCGACAGCATCGGAAGAGTTGAATGGATAATTCTCATTCTGAATTTGAAGCCGAGTATCGGAGCTATTCTGGATAGCAGGCGCTTCTTGTGATGGTTCTTCTTCTCCGGAGACGAATCCACTTAGAATATTTGACATCCTTCTGTGGGTTTAGAATATTTGACATCCTTCTGTGGGAAAGATGCTCTTGCATTGTACGATTCAATGGAGTTGTCTGACTTGTGGCCTGTAACCGCCTTGATGTGTCTTGCTTCCACATTGTGATCTGACAAGACGGTCACTGCTGTGGCTCTCACACAGTGGTTTGTAAGATACGGAGTGATGCCAGCAGCCGCACTCATGGTTTTCATCATATTGGCGAGAGTGGACTCTCCAATTGGTGAATTACACTGATTACAATACCAGACGCTTTCGCTGTCAGGGTTGAATTTTGCTGACAATTCTCTCGGCCGTTGGAACAGGCAGTCCAGTTTGGGATTGAGGTACTTGAGGAAATTCTCAATTGGTTTGACAGGGCAGCCTGGAATTAATTACTTCAAACATCTTTCCATCAGATTCGTGTGTAGAATCGTTAAGCCCGCCCTGTAGGTTTTGGTGGACATCAAAGCATCCCTTCTGAACTCATAGTACCGTCTTCCTTGAGGAGTAGTCTGCGAAACCAACATTTCTTTGGTGAGTCTTCTTTGATTTTCCCGTTTTCGTTTTCCAAAGTAGATAGTTAAGTAAAACCACGCTGTTCGCAGAAGCTGTGAAGGATTTTTAGTGGTACCCTTACCAAACAAAAAGTATGGGAATGATATGGCAGATTATGGGCCATATATGGCCCATATGTGGAAATGATATGGGAAGGTTGGGTTACCATATGGAATTGATATGGGACCAAATTTCAACAAATTTCAAGCTATGGAAAGTATATGGGAAGAAAAACTGCTGTTATCCATTACATGGGAGAGCTATGGGGATAGAATGCCCATAGACATCCCGCACCATTGACACATTTGTTTACTCCATGCCTTATATGGAACTGATATGGGATGTCCACACTTAAAAATCCCATATATTATCCATACCAGCTGACACCAATGTTTTGAGTTCCATAGAATTTCCATATGATTACTCGTTTGGGAATTCTATGGGACAAAAAGCTATCAGTGAAACAGGGGCCCATAGCATTTCCATATAATGCTTTTATAGAGACTCTGTTGGTACTCTCATTAGGAAGCATACTGGTAATCATTGCTCTGCATTCATGAGTTGGTAAAGCTATGTCCTATGTTAATGCTGCAATTGACATGTTTTTCACAACGATACCCTTGCTGGCTTAGTTCATGTAGGCTTTAAAGGCAGACAAACTCAGCTGAATTAGACAGAGAAAACTCTGTTTTTTCTCATGTCAGACCACTGTCTTACCCAGACTACTAAGGAAACAAGTTTAGAATGTGGTTTCAAAAATAATCTGGAATACCTAGTTAGGTTCCAGAAATGATGCAACTCAAGATCAGTACATACCATGTATCAATATTTATTAATGCACAGGGTTGGAAGAAAAAAGAATAGCAACAAACAGTCACTCCAGTTCGTGGTGAGCAGCAAAGGTCATTGGGTGAATGAAAAATGTTGCAAGCAAGTGGGAAAACAAGGACAGAGGGGACCATGTGCCATTTCTGAAATTTCTTCACGATTTTTAATCCTTATAAGTAATTAGGAAGGTATTAATTTTGCACATGTGTTTACTTCTTTTGTGTCAATCAGGAAAATGCTCATATTCTGACAACAAAGAGTTTCCAACAGTAAAAGCATGCACATAATTTTAGTATTCCTTGTGTGCAAACATCTGCTGGAGAAGCATTTGAGAGCTGAATTTAATCTCGTTTCCATCCCAAAGTGTTAAATGCTGAATGCTCGATTCATTCCGATTAGAATTTGTTCTAGTTAGCCAAGCCTTCATTAAACATATTATTTACGGAAGCAAGTGGTTTCGCCCCGTTGCGAGTTAGCCCCATCTAGTTAGCCCCGTAACTACTATAGTTCGCTTCCCAAATAAATCCAGTGTAAATCGAGTTCGTCCCACATAAAATGAGCTCGCCCCACGTGAAATTATTAAACATAATACTTGTATACTAACTGTAATGTCTTTTCGAAGCATCATCAGGGCCGAACATTGTAAAATGTTCACCAATGTTTAGGCGCAGCTAGTCACAGATGCGGGAGTTCGAGAAATCAAAAGAAAGTGCATTTTACTAGAACCAAATAAGTTGAGGTAGGAAAAAGTCTCACCTGTGAACTCTGTTATGCAAGAAGAAAAAAACCCTCACCTCACCACTCCTCCGTTTAATTTATTAGCATTCAGAAATTGAGACAAGAAAAGTCTTGTTTGTTGTGAAGTTGGGTGTATGTTTTTCTTTTGAATCATCCAGGTCGAGTCTTTGCCTGAAGTCAGATTTCATAAAATGCATGTCTTGCTTTTCTATAATAAAGTTTAGTAAAACCAAATGTTTAGCTGGCACGCGAGTCTTGTAACTTGGTTAAGTGTGGGGCGAACTCGGTTTAATGTTTGGCGGACTTCAATAGGGCAAACTCGCTACGGGGCGAATCCACCGACATTCTTATTTACAGGGTGTATATTGCTTATTTCGCTTTCAAGCAAGGTTGGTATACAAAAACATAAATATAACTTTAATGCACTGTTTGAATGAATCCAAGTCACAAGAGTGTTGAGGACAGTCATTTGAAAGACTTTAAGGAAAAGAAATAAACTGGTTTTATAGAGATTACTAGTGCATATTTATTTGCACAGTAACCTTTTTGTTCAACTCAAATAAAACAGTCACTCTTATAAGTTAAATCTTCGTAGCGCTTCGAGAAAATAATTCATTCCCCGCTTCCACTGGCAAACGAGAAACTTACACAGTTTGTTGTCTGATCCTGTTAAAAATGGTACCCGCATCAAAAGTTCCTCTGTACACCCTTTTGTTTCCAAAGACGTAAGATTGATGAAGTGACAAAGCGATCGAAGAAGCAACAAGTGAAGTGTTTGCTCATTTTCGGATCTGACTGTCACTCTTAAATCAGAAATCTTATTTTAATGACCAAACTTGTTAAAAACAAATCCCCAGTTAAAGACTTTTTTGTTGTCAATTTAAAATTCTCAATTTAAGAGAAAATTGTTATTTTAAGAAAAAGCTTTTTTAATTTAAGTGTATTGATTGAAAGGAAGGAACTACTCTCGAAAGACCCGGGTCGATTTTGATTATTATTTTTTTAATGGTCGGTAATAAAATTCCAAGGAACTCGCTATTCGTTCATCATTCTCGTCCCCCAGATTCTATTGGTCACCTCAAGAATCGAGACCTCCGGCTCATCTCAATTTTTTGGCATGCTTTGTACTCTAATTATGCTAAAAATTTCTGTAATTTTCAGCCAATCAAACTTGTCCGATTTTTTCAGACTTCAAATCTGAGCTTTCCAGGGTCGTTCGTTTCCCGACCAATATGGTCAGGGGGGAACAAAGACACGGGGTTAGAGGGAACGGTGAAATTTGCTCTCCCGCGATTCTTTTAATTTAATCTTCTATTTCGATTAAGGCAGGCGCGAAAGAACATTTACAGTCTTTACACTGTACCGTCGTACTTCAGGTTGAACTGCGCATACCTAGATTTCAAAAGCTCCAACGAACTCCATGTTATTTTACTTCCTGTCATATTTATTGTCTTCAAAAGCCAATCAAAATCGAACCTGTAACGGGACTTAATTAAAGTCGCTTGTTTCGTCAAGCTAATGCACAGTAAGGAACGAAGACTCGAGGTAGCGATTGTAATCAGACGGTAGTCATTCTTTTGGTCAGCATCCGCGATTCGTGAACTATACCTAAATGAACGACTAACAAACTTTTTTTAGTTTCACTTCCGGCCATTTCTACTGTTTTTATTACATACCACAGTAAGGAACGATGACTCGAGGCGTGAGATTGATTTTTACAATAACTGAGCGATTTTTCGCGCGCTGATTGGTCGAGAGCTATGGTCTATGAGAGTATAGACCATGAAAATGACGGTTTTCTCTTGTTCGCGCGCGCTATTTTCCAAGAAACTTCGTCCGAAATGGACGTTAAAAACTGTCAATGTTATTGTAAAAAACAAATAGACAACAATTTTCCATGGTCGATACTCTTATAGACCATAGAAATGACGTCAAAAATGTTCAAAACTTTGCAGTGAAACCACTTGCCTGCGGCTTGTGGTTCCACTTGAGTTTTGAACATTTTGACGTCATTTCTATGGTCTATACTCTTTTAGTAAAATCCAACTAGTGGTCTATTATCAATGCTGCGTTCTGATTGGTTGAGCAACTACCAGGCTATATGTTATAGCCTACTAGTAGCGAAAAGCGCCGTCTTTTTGGCGGAAAAAAGGATTAAAAAGTCTAGCTTTAACTAGCTAAAGTTGTTTTGTCTCGATACTTTTGACCAACTAGATGGATTTTACTAAAACAATTATTCCTCTCGCCCTCATGGCCTCTGAGTCAATAGCCCATTCGGCCTTCGGCCTCATGGGCTATTGACTCAGAGCCCATTCGAGCTCGAGATATAATTGTTAAATAGACCATGGAAAATTGTTGTCTATTTGTTACTGTAAATAGACCATGAAAATGACGCAATGATGGCGCAAGTTGTTTATCTCTTGTTCGTGCGCGCTATTTTCCAAGAAACTTCGCCCGAAATGGACGTTAAAAACTGTCAATATTATTGTAAAAAACAAATAGACAACAATTTTCCATGGTCTATTTAACCAATAGACAACAATTTTCCATGGCCTATACTCTTATAGACCATAGAAATAACGTCAAAAATGTTCAAAACTTTGCAGTGAAACCACTCGCCTGCGGCTCGTGGTTCCACTTGAGTTTTGAATATTTTGACGTCATTTCTATGGTCTATAAGTTAAAAAGACCATGGAAAATTGTTGTCTATTTGTTTTTTACAATAAATAAATATTGACAGTTTTTAACGTCCATTTCCGGCGAAGTTTCTTGAAAAAGCGCGCGCGAAAGAGAGAAAAACAACTTGCGCCATCCTTGCGTCATTTTCATCATGGTCTATACTCTAGAGCCCATAGACCATAGTTCTCGACCAATCACCACGCGAGAAATCGCTCAGTTATTGTAAAAAAGAGTATAGACCATGGAAAATAGTTGTCTATTTGTTTTTTCCAATACTATTGACAGTTTTTAACGTCCATTTCGGGCGAAGTGTCTTGGAAATACCGCGCGTGAAAGAGAGAAAAACAACCGCCAACCGGTTAGCTCAGTGGTAGAGCACCGGACTACCGTGCGGGAGGTCGCGGGTTCAAACCCCGGCTGGACCAACAGACGGTTAGACTTTCTAGTCTTCTCGGATAAGGACGATAAACTGTAGGCCCCGTCTCACAACTCTTCATAATTCTCTGATTCTGTGGGACGTAAAAGAACCACTACGGACGTAACAAAACTCTGCCAGTGACCACCCCTAGTGTCTGTCTTAATTTGATATTGATATTACGGAGGCACTCATACTCATCTTCATTAATTGTAAACTGCGTTATAAGCAGTCTGCAAAGTCCCCCGGTCAGTGTTGTAAAGCGCCTAGAACAGCTAGTGATATAGGCGCTATATAAATAGAGTTATTATTATTATTATTATAACTTGCGCCATCATTGCGTCACTTTCATGGTCTATACTCTCATAGACCATAGCTCTCGACCAATGAGCGTGCGAGAAATCGCTCAGTTATTGTAAAATTGTTATTTGAGTTATGAAATAAACACATGGTCCTGGGACGGAGGATATGCCAAACCGAGGCTGCTGCGTGCTGGCTGGTTTGTAGCATGGTACTGTTCGTGAGGACAAATGTAGCTAAATGCTGAGTGCGGCTAACGAAAATGAGCTTGTAACAAATTTATACTCTTATAATATAAAGTTACCTCGTCAAGAAAATATATGACGGGCTCACAGGCGAACTTCTTGGTAAGTAGCATAATTGCCTTCCCGTTGTTGTCGTCTGAATAAGAGAGTCGGTAAATTATATCATTAATATCATTTGCACCATTCAAAATTCTCTGAAAAGCTAATAAACCATGTAATAATTTGGAAAATTAACGCTAGGATGAACAAGTCATGCCAGGTGTTTCACGTACTGCTGATATTTGTTTTATTTGTGGAGAGTGTAACTATATGTAGAAGGCTGTTTCGGAGAAAAACAAAATTCTTCCGGGAATCTGAAGAATTCGAACATTTTCCGGGAAACACGAAGTAATGAAGTTAAAATTTCGGGAATGTTGAGAGTTTTTTTGGAATTTCTCCAATATTCGGGACGATATTCCAGATTTTCGGGAGGACTTTTATTTACACACGGTGCTGCTCAAACACAATTTGTTAGAGCTGTCACCCCCCGTTTGTATTAGACAACCCTTTACCTACAATCCCAGACAGAGGACTACTAATGGGACACCTCGTTTGCCAACAAATAGCATGTCAATTTGCTACGATTGCTGTGAAATTGAAGCCCCCTCCCCTGAAACAATGTTGAAAATTAGGCAGAAGTCTGGAAGTATTGTTTTTTTTTTTCATGAAACACAACATTGCAAATGGGGAGAGGGGAAGTACATCAGGGTCCAATCCAGTGTACAGCTTTACAGCATAAAATTTTTAATAATTATATCATTTCCTTTATTTGGGCTGGAGGAGAATAAAATGAGTTAGGTTTTAAACACCTAATTCAAGTCTTCAAGTCCTAATGTTGGAAAGCTTTCATTCGCTACACAAAATAGTGTTCAATGAGTTGACACAGTGAGGATGTCCATGCAATCTGTTTTGCGCAAATTTACGTCCATTTATATTTGTTTAGACTAGTTTAAAAATAAAATAGGCGTAATAGCGATATTTCTTGTTTACAAACATCGATGTCACATTTCTTTTGATATTCAAATTTGCCTATGGCAGAACAAAAGAAGTCATTGTTTCAATAGCCAGTTAGGTTCTCGTTAGCATATTAATAACAATGGGTGACGTCACCAGAAACATTGCTATATCATGTAATGTAAACTTACCAGGCATGTCTTCATTGTCCTCATGATCATCCTCTTCAAAATGTCTGGAAAGGGTTTCCATGAGCTCATGCCAGTTTTCTTTAAATGTTGACATTGAGCATTTGGTTAGGAGTTCCATTTCAATTTGAAGCTGTGGAAATAAAAAGCACAGTGATTATCTTAACTTGTATTGATAGTAAATTGTATTTTATGTACTGATCACCGGTTCATACCAGCATTTTCATATTGAATTTGCTGATCCATTTTTTCAGTGCAAATAAAGCTTAATTAAAAAATAATTAATCATTAAAATACCAAACCCTGGCCTGCCATTCCCCTTTCTAATTAATGTGAACAAATTATTATTAATGATCATCAATTTTTGTCATTAAAACCGTGACTACCGGTAATACTAAACTTAGCTATACAATCTTTATACTTACAGGTACTTCCTGATTTAAGAAGGGGAACTTCTGGAGGATGACGCTGCTTGGGTCACTTTCCTCTATTTGTGTGATAACTTTCCTTCGATCTTTTAAGGTTAGTTCCATCATTTGACGAACTGCAAGCAGACTGCCTTTCTTTCTTTTCAGTTCTGTCTGCAGCTCGTGGTATATTTTTTCTTTGTCTTGTGAATCGGCATGGGCCATAAATGCAGTCTTTGTTTGATGGCCTTTTGTGATAATGCTTAGAATTGTAGATTCTTTGCCTCAGAAGGTAAAGGACAGTACCCTGTTTTGCAAAAGAAATTCATAGTAATTATAATGTTTTTTTATTGGGATGGTTGAGATGAAAGGTAAAATCTCATATAAGCACCTTATTTTGTTGGGGATGGAGCAGTGCTTGGATTGGCTACTCAAGGCTCTTAGGGGGCCTATTAATACTTTTAGCTGTAGGGTGGGTGCTTGTTTGAGGTTGTGCTTTTGCTGTATTTAAAAATACAGCAAACAAATAAAGAAGTAAACACCAAAACCTAGAGATTGTAGAAAATAATTTGTGAGAGAAAATGAACCAAGAGTAATGTTTTGTGTCTGGACTCCACTCTGTGACAGTAAACCTACCAAAAATAATTGTATGTTAAATCACAGGATGGTACTAACCCAGTAAGGAAATCCCTTGTCATTGTAAAACGATGGTGGTCGCTTGTCTTTCAGAACTGGAACAAGGTCACATATTTTTGTGGCTGCCTTGGTGAGCTCTGATGTGTCTGGGGGTTTGCTTCCAAGCATTGCCTGAAGGCAGGAGACACAGTCTCTAATAAACTTGTGGACCAGCTTGTCCGATGGTCTTCCTTTTGCATCTTTTAACTCGTTTGGTATGGGAAATTTAAACTCTTTAAAAGCATCGTCAGTTGCTCTGCTAAGACTGCTGGCAGGTGGCTTTGGGTCTAATATTGAAACACTGTATTCCTGCTGCAGGGTAAATTTCTTTTGTTAACAGCAGACACAAGGTAGCACAAGCTGTTGATGCTTTTAATAAACTTAACACTCGCTTGAATCGATTCGAATTTATTTTGTGAGTCCCTATTTACAAAAACACGACTAGAACCTTAACTATCGCAACAGCTATCGACTACTGAACAAAGTCTTAAGTTACAGATAAAGAAACAGACTCGTGATCAACTGTCAATCAAAAATGTCACTGTACAAACAAAACGAGCTTAAAAACAGTGTCCAGTTTCACTTTGTCACGTAATCGGAGTACATGCAAAACGTTTTCTACAATGCTAATTTATTTCATTGTCACGGTAAATCATTTTCTAAATTGCAGAAATTGTTCTTAAATCAGTAAATTGATGCTGAAATTTGCATTAAATATTACTCACTTAGTCAGGTGATAAACAATAATTATAATAATTGTTGATTATTTATTCAGCCTTAATTAAATTAAGATTCAGTTTGTAGAAAGGAATTAAGTACTCTTAGATATGCAAAAGTAAAACATTGTAGAAATAACCCTTCTAAAATTAAAAAGCAAGAGCCGGTATCAAGAACCACTATTGTTCTCAAGACAACAATGGAACTATAAATTAAGCTTGAGCTGTTTTCAATATTTTCGAAATGATGGACTTAACTGTTGGTTTACAACAAGTATAAATCAGGTGAAAATGATATACATACCTCTTCAGAAAAGCTACCATCATCGATCAGCTCTTTCATTTGTTCAATCTGTAACCAAATAATTTTGAGCAGTTGATAAGTTGAATGTTTAACACTAGAGCTTTGAAAAATTTTTAATTTGTGTTGTCTATCAATAATATTGCATGTAGACCATGTGAGTATGTCACTGCGTTTCATTTACAATATCATGGGGAAAATATGGACCAAAAAATAGAGAAAATGGAAAAATGGAAGCTGAGTCATGGTAGCTAGATCCAAAGAATCCATCAGCACTTGAATTTCTTTTGACCAAATTTTTGGGACCTAAGTATACTCTTATTGACTATAGAGCTCTCAATGAAGGAGAATGCAAGTAATTATATGAAATATGAAGAATGTGGTAACTTATATGGGAAAGTGCAAGCATCTTGGTTGAATCTTATTTTTGGTTTAAAGAGACTCAAAAGGGTTTTTGGCTGCACATGCACTTTCATTGCTCACGTCAGCTTGGGATCCAAATTTCCATTAAACATGCACACACTAAATCTGAGATTCGCTAAACCAGAAATGAAACGCGCAAAAAAAAACATTTTAGATTTCTTACATTAACTTGGTGACCTAGCTACCCTAATTTGTTCATGTGGTTAACATTCAGTACGCTGATTCAACTCGGAAAAGTTTGGGCAATAACTGTGTTGTAGAATTTCTTGTAATTTATAATTAAAAATTAATTTATAATTAAAAATTCAATATAGCTCAATTTCCCCAATGCAGATTTTTCTAATACTGGCAGATAATGTAGAATTAAGGGAGCTTTAACCCATTCGCCCCTGGGACTTTGCCGAAAAACGGCTTCTGAAGCTATTTGGATAGTTTTCTACTCACCGTTTGGCCAAAGAGTACATAAACGTGCCTAAATTTTGCTTGGAAATCAGGCAGTAAACAGTTATTCATGCCAGACGGTAAATTACAGCTCCTGAAGTTCGGGCATGCCCTTTCGACTTTTACTTTTCGCTCGTTCTCCTCACCGCTTGACGTTGCTGGGTATTTAGTGAGCTTCGGTTCGGTGGAAACATTTTCACAAAATCCCTGCGGATCGTGAAATTATTTTGAACAAAGTATGGGACGGTAGTGGAGCAAAATCTTCATTGAAATTTTTGGGTCGAGGTTACATGGTTTTTTGTGTGTTTCTCCAGACTGCTTGACTGAATCACGTTGATTTGGGTATGGTTCGAAAGATCTCTTCTTGCTGGACAAGTTCTCTGGACAAGTTCTCTGTCCTTGACCGTTAATATTAACTGATGATGTCATAAGCAGTACAAGGGTCGTGGTTTGCCATGGGCGGTTATGGGTTAAAATAACGAAATCAAAATGGAAGGTTACCGACTTAGTGTCAAAGATAATTGGCCGAAACTGACATTTGTTGAGGTGTTTCCATGGTAACTGCTATGATGTCATAAACATTCTTAAAGTATTACCCAATAACAGAGTTCTTACTCTATGCATACTGAGCCTGAATGATCATAACAACTTTTCTGCCATTCTGCATCGTTTTACAAGCTCTATAACAGTGAGATAACTCTTTCGAGCCTCCTTAAATGTTATTTTCCTTTTGTTTCAAACTCATTGTCATACATACCATATATCCAGAAACAAAGGATGATAACAATTAAACCAAAGAAAAAATTGAACCAAAATTCTATACATTTTGGGCCTCGACTTCAAGGTGTTATATAGGTTAGGTTATACCCGTGACCTTCATTGCTTGTCTGAATTGTACATGCATGACTTACTGTATCATGTACATAGAAAATTGCTTTAAGATATATTAACTCTATATAATTTGAGATGAAGGTGGATGTACCTCCACTTCAGTATCGTATGTTGCATCTGAATCATAATCATCTGAGTAGATAACCTCCTCCTGACTCGACATGTGGATCTCACGACACTTCTGGGCTTGTTTTGAAACCCATATTGTATAATTAAACGATTCAGATTCTTGACTTAAATCCTGTTAATTTAATGTAACATACATTTAAGTTATGTCGACCTCAATTTCGGTATGTTGTTCTTTTGGAGATGATATTTAAGTGTGATAAACAAAGATTGTTTTTGACTCTATTAAGGCTTTCCTTGTTTGTGAGCAAAAGTGTACACATATTACACCATAACACCCTTTAATGAAGTTGAAAATTGTAATGAAATTTTGTTGAATGACTGAATAAATTGGAGTGTCATGTCACACTGTGAAACATTACATACTTTTTGGGTTTTCTTTAAACAGGAGTATTCCTATGTTATAGTTTTGCTAACAACCTTGTGTAAGTTAACATTCTTCTTGAATTATGGTAGATTGACCAATATTCATAATTATTTTATCTTTGTTGATAAACATGCAAATTTACCCATACCATTGTATCTCTTTCTGTGTCACTACAGGATGGTGAATCAGATCATAGCTTCCATCATGTGGTGAGTCCTGTAAGGGATGGATAATATTCTCATGTTAAACTGTAGCTTATGTTCCTTTCAAGTGTACTTATTTCTGCCAGTACATGTAGTTGATGACGGTCTAGTTGAAATGAAAACAATTACAGCAGTCACAAGCAGTAAACTGCAGGAATACTGTCATTTAAACATACCCATGCAGGGCTACTTATAGAGCTTATATTAAATGTACTGGGTTTGGATGGACAAAAATGGTGTGGAGGTGCACATACTGTCTTCAATGTATAAATTATGACATTTTTAAGCAATTCTATTAGTCTGGAGGAGGCCTGGCCTGGGGAAAGAAATCTAACCTTTTGTCACTGGGGTTCACTGATACATCTGTTGTGACTAAATTAGCTATATTAATTTTAAAATATACAGCAACTCTCAAGTAATACAGTGACCAATTGGTCAAAAAGAAGCAAAGTGAATATAGCTGCAGATCAGTACTCAGTGCCCTCTCTAATTACCGTATGTTGCGGTAACAAAAAATTCTGATATTGTATTTGTAAATGTTGGTTTCCAAATTATTAATCTTAAAGACTAATGTACATTGTGTAAACTGAACCTTTGATTGTGTGAATTGTTGTCTTCTAGCTGAAGCTCCTACTACAGTTGCTGAGATGGGATTACAGAACACTCTCCATATTTCTATAAAGGTAACAGTCAATCATTTGTCAATGTCGGTTTCAGAATTTATATACATTGTGTAAATTGTACTTTTGATGGTCCTGTGAATTGTTGTCTTCTAGCTGAAGCTCCTGCTGCTGTTGCTGGGATGGGGATTACGGAACGCTCCCCAGATTTCTACAAAGGTAACAGTCAATCATTTGTCAATGTCAGTTTCAGAATTTATCTTATACATAATGTGTAAACTGTACCTTTGATGGTCCTGTGAATTGTTGTCTTCCAGCTGAAGCTGCTGCTGCTGTTGCTGGGATGGGATTACAGAACGCTCCCCAGATTTCTATAAAGGTAACAGTGAATCATTTGTCAATGTCGGTTTCAGAATTCATCTTATACATAATGTGTAAACTATACCTTTGATGGTCCTGTGAATTGTCGTCTTCCAGCTGAAGCTGCTGCTGCTGTTGCTGGAATGGGGATTACAGAACGCTCTCCAGATTCTATAGAGGTAATTATTACAGTCAATTCTACATAATACAGACTATTTGCCACTAGACACAAGGTTTTTAGTTTATTTGCAGCTCTATTCCTCTTTTGGAGCCACCCCAAAGTGTTCAGGGATGATATGTTTCAACATGGCCATCTTCAATTTCCCCAAGCAACAAATTACGTCACTGACATCCAGGATAACTTTTGATTTGTGTTTCAAGAAAACATACCCACAAATTGTCCTCTGGGTTTGAAACTAACCCCCTTAACTTTACAGAACTGACAAAAGTGAAAGTCCCAGGAGGTGATGGCAGTTTTGGTATACTTCAGAATAGAACAGGCAGGGATTTAAAAAAATTCAGGCAAGTCGCATAGAAAGTCACCAGAATTTTCTTGGTTATGTGTGGTTTCTATATAATTATTTTAAAAGTTGTCTGTTGAAACCAGCTTCTCCCATGAGTTTCATGTCACTTTTCAAGTGGTGAGTAGTGATATTTATGACGATACTTCTCTTCTGATGAGTTTACAAAACCCACACTGATGAAGTATATTTCAAAGAGGGAAACGATCCCTTTATATTAACAGACTTATAGTACACTCAACAAAATTACTCAATTCTGATTGGTCGAGAGCAGGACAATTTAATCCCAAATTGTACTCCGTAGGACTACTTATTAAGTTTCCATGGAAACGACGTGTAAACATAATCATAAGCGGCAAATTTTAATCGTTTTAATTTTAACAAATAAAGAGTTGTTTACAAATTTTGTCATGTTCAACTATGCATAAAAACACGAAGAACACAACTAGGCGAAATTATTTTCAGTGTCACACAAAACCGAACTTGCAAGTTGCTGCAATTCTTGGATGATTTTGATGACTATGTTATCATGTAAATTGAAAAATTACATCATTCTCTCACAGTTTGTAATTTTGTTGAATGTACTATAAATAAAAAGTCGCATGACCTTGTACAATTCGTGATTAATAGGTACTCGTGATTTTGAAAGTTCTCAAATAGCACTCGCCTAAAGGCTCGTCCAATTTTGAGAACTTATTCAAAATCACTCGTACCTATTAATCACGAATTGTACTTGAGGCTGTGCAATTTCCTATACAAATAAGGGGGCGGCTACAATTTATGCAATTGACAGATCTATACTGAGTACTACGCAAAGTAATAAGGTATTTGCAAACCAAATTCATCAAAATTCTCACAACTAAAAAATAGAAAATTTCAGTTCTGGGTTAAACTGACTGTATAATTTATTTGTGAATTACACAAATATATTTCAAGAAAGAGAATTTTCTGTAAGGGCCATTCATTTTTTTATGGGCTAGGGGGGCTGCAGGTGGCATTTGATAGATAGTCTCTCCTTACATTTTTAGGTGCACTCCCTCCCCACCCCGATGCATGCTTCCCTAGGAAAAGTTGGACTTTTAGAACGTCAGAACTGCAAATTATATAATTTAGGGCATTCTGGTAGAAAATGTTTCCACTATATCAAAGCCTGTCTTTGCAACATTTAGGATAATTTTTTGGAGTATTCCCCTTTTATGTAATTTGTTTTGGCATGCCAGTTCTTTTTTGTCATTTATAGGTTTTGTGAAGTACAGCAGGAAAGCCATCTCAAATGAGCATGCCTTTCAGTG
>JAEMWC010000290.1:0-20000 GCA_016490735.1 Pachyseris speciosa
AATAGTCTGTGTGTAGTTGTCTTAATTTTTCTTTTGCTACGAATCGCAGACGTCTTTGGGTTCGTCTGGCGTTCCTTCGTCACGGAAGTGTGGTGAACTGAACTGTCGCTTTCGTTCGGGGCGGTTAGGCTGGCATAGTTCGTTTTCCAATTTTTTGAAAGTAGGACTTCCACCCTGGATTATTTTCACAGGCGATGCACGTTAATGGCGTGTCGATGAGCATTCTTGGGCACCTCGTTATTGGCTTCTTTAAAACAAAGTCTAATTGTCACGAACGGAAGTGGCAGTTCAGTTTAGCAGAGGTCCGTGGGGAATAGCTTGCCTAGCTGCCGGTTTTGTCGGGGAGGGCACAAGCGAGGGGCGAAGTCGCGAGAAGTATGGCCAGAGGATAATGTATCGTTGCGGCTTTCGCCGCTCGCTCGCTGCTCGACAAAGGCTACGTGGGGAAGGAACGCGTGACGAGCCCTAAGATGTCTGCGAAGGAGGATATTGAAACGTAAGTATGAGAGCGTATTAAAGTGCCAGAGGAAAAAGTGAAAGAGCCGTCTTTCTGTCACTGTAACTCTCAATTGGTTATTGAAACGTAAAGGCGTGGTTTGTAATTATGCTGGCTGACATAAGAACTCGACGTATTTTAACATAGAAAGACGAACTGCAAGCAGTATAATGTGGAGGCCAAAAGAACAGCAATGGACGACGCCTTTCGACAAACCCAAGTAGGCGTTTCAAATACGTTTGCTGGAGTCTTCAAGATAAATCCTGTCAGAAACCTTTTAGGTTATAAGGGCTCCTGTGGTCATTCTGATGACCTCTCAGCTCGTCATGTTTTCCTTTTAGTCACTAGACCGCATTGTTTATGAGGGGGAGGGGTGGGGGGGGGAAGAAAAGTCCTCTCTTTGCGTGACTTCTTTTGCTTTCAATTGCGATCGGTGTGAGAAAGTAAATTTGAAATGAGAATTAGCTATTAATGGATAGACACGATTTATTCCACCTTTAACAGATAGCGATAGTGGACTAAAAAAATGTTTCCTGAGGGACTGCTTTTTATGACGTAATGAATAATGTTATTTGGCGCAAATTCCGTGCACTTAGAATTGCTGTTCGAGATGTAGAGGTGTTGAATCAATTGAAATTGTTGGGGGATCATTTCAACTTGTAGTATATTGTTGGTTAGCTAGAGTGCAGTAGAATAAATTATTTCAAGAAAAAAACGAAGCAAACGAACGTCGTGACGATTAGGGAGTGTTCAAAATGTTACTGTTCTTTCCACTGCATTGTTGTTGCATTCAGAGACCTTATGAATAGCTATTTTGATGTTTCTGTTTTCTGTGAATGTACCAAAATGATAATTGTAGGCAAATTGAAGCTTTTTTTAATTGTCAATAGTTTTTGTGAGGAAGATGTTTTTAAATATTTTTTGAAAAATATACTGCAAGACTAGATTGCCAACTGATATTAAATGATCTGTTCTTGTTGCTGACGATTTATTGGTCAATGGCCCCGATTGTATTGTGTTTCAAATCCGAACGGAGAGTTATCTCTAATGGTTTGTTATGGCGTTCTCTTTTGCTCATGGGCAAGGGTTATCTAGTATGTCGTGTACTTATAATGCGGCCTTGCTGAACAGCATTGCGTAACAAGGCCAAATGACAGCATCGTGTTTATTGAGGTCTAAGAATCAAAAAGGGTTATGACAAGATTTCTTTTAAAGAGTACTGCCAACCGTGTTTTTAGTGTGTACTTCGAGTTTGACGGAGAAGGGGGTCTATTTTCTTTCTGATATTTTATGGTTCAAAATGCAATGTCCAATTATTTGAGAAATATGAGAAGGATTTTTCAATACGGTGTATTTTTTGTTCTAGTGTTGGGAGGAGGCGGGTAGTACCTTATATGAACTATATAGCTATGTGCACTGAGTGAGAAGTATTCAAATACGTTATGAATTTACTGTGTTAAAAGACGAAAATAATTTTTTGAACATATTTAGTTCAAAATGTGTTACAGCATTACGAAAACACGTGATTGATTTTGGTAGAAAACATGAAATGTTGCCATAAAAGGTAATGTTTCAGTGTAACAAATTAATAATCGCTAGGTATTATATCCGGTCATCTTATCAATGTTTGATAGATATTACGAAAGTTTTTGATCTAAAATCAATTTTTCATAAATGCTTATATTTTAGTTAGTTTGTTATTGAAGATTCGAAAACAGGGAAGTATCTAAGTCGTCACATTCTTGAGATTCCTTAAATTACACTGATGGCATCCAGGTGGCAACTGTTGTTATGTTCTTTTTTTGGTAGTTTATGGTGCATTTCTCATCTGAAACAAAAAGAAAATTTTTTAAATAGAATAGAAAGTCCACTCCATTTTTTCGTTCTTCTACCCGTCACCCTCCGAGAGACCATGCTCAGACGCTAATTAATATTTTGAAAACAAAGACAAATAGTTGAAGATAATCATAAGTATTCGGGGCAGGACGACGCGGGGAAATTAGTTCTGTTCTAGTCGTAGTTATTTGAGCAAAATTAGTCGACGATTAGGGTATTACAAAAATAAACAGAAAAATTGTATTTTTATTTTTTAACTTGTCTGTTTTGATAGTATAAAGTTAATTTTTGTAACTACGAAACCTACGACAGTTGACTTGAATTCAGAATAATTAGAACTGTTTGGTATGTTTTTTTAGAACGCTGGAAAGTCGTATTTTAGTGGACTGATATTTGAAAGTCTTTTCGAGGCAGCATATTCCCCAGTCCCTAGATGGTCCAGCGTTGGGTCATCGTTTTCTCAAATGTGCTTTTTATAAATCGTAGATCCACTTCAGAATAGTATTACGATAACCAATGATTTTAACAGCGCCATATTATGAATACGACGTTGCAAAATGACATGTAAAGCGTTTTTAAAAATTTTGAACTGGTGCGAAGTAATCGTAGTTCCTCTAGGCTTAAATAAATGAAGTTGTCTCTTAATGTATTTTAAACGTTTGAAATATTTTTTCTTGGGTTTTCGTGAATTAATGGTCAAGACAAATTCAATTGGGTAACGAAAAAGAGACACCTCGTTGCATTAGTGAGATACAAGTTTCATTTGGGCAAATAAGAGTCACCTGTCCCTGACAAAATTTTTTCCTACGCTTATCAAAATAATAGCAAACTTCCTTTGAGGAAAAGGTTGTGTTGGTCATTTTATATACATGCGATAAAAAATATGCATTATTCATGTTACTTTCTATTGTGCGGAACTCAATTTAATATAATAAAATATATATTGATTGCTCTTATGCTACTTTAGACAAGAAGAATAAGAAGGAAAAGTTGTTTATACTGTATGGTCAAAACAATAACTTAATTATAGTATACAACTTGCTGGTAAAATCTCTTGTAGATATTTCTTACCTCTAGATATGGCACATCGTTTTTTTTTCTAGTTGTGTTTTTTAGCTTCAAGTTTTGTTATGAAATCGTGATCTGAAATAGTGGAAACGAAAATGTTTAGTATTTTTTTCATTAGTAGAAAGTTAAAGTGATTAATACTGACGTCGTTTTGCCGAGACGATGTCGTAATTTAATATAAAAGAATTATTTCTCAAATGTGTGAGAAATGTTATCTATAACAAAATGAAACTTACATGTTGAGTTTGTTCGTAACACATACGAATATATGTCCTCGTCAAAAGCCTCACTGAAATGATAATGAAAAAATAGTTTCAGATTTTAAGTATGTTTTATATCTTTTTGTGTACTGATGGTCTTTAATTCAATGAATCAAAATTGTAAATACAGAATTCTGTGTCTACTTGCCCACATCCACAGTTTTTAATTAATTTTAGCCTTTGTTTGTGTTTTAAAAAACAGTCGATACAAATTAGATGGTCGCATGGTAGGACCACCCAATCCGGGACTACTGCACACTTTGTTGTGTAACAGAAAATACAGACTGAAAAAGAAAAAAAATTATTATCTTATGAGACGAAAAATTCAAAAATAAATGAAATGAATTTTTATCTGGAAAAGAAACGATTTCCAGTGTATGAAATACTTACTCCATTTAGCCAACATATGAACTTTCTTTTTTAATTCTTTATCCATGTCTTTGCCATGCAACTATACGTATCAACTGAGTGTTTGGCGATTTCAGTGTCATTTATTGTCTGGTAATGGAATCACTTTATCGCAAATGACATTGTGATATTGCTTTTTCGGATCAAAAATATTTTGCGTGTCGAAAGTTATTGTGAAACGGTTATCAAAATGACCAAATTATATTTTTCAAAGGTTTACCGACGTGATAACAATGCACTGTGATAAGTTTGTTTTGTTTGGCATTCTTTCCTGAGTTGTGGCTTTATATGTAAAGTGCACGTATAAATAAGCAAAATATTTTTTTGTTAAAAAAAATGGTTGTATTTGTTTGAAACGCATTGCATCGTATGACTTTTTATAAGTTCAAAAAAGAACAAAATCGGTCTACTATCGTCTGTTACATTACGCAGCTAGTAGTAAAAGAAGGTTTGTTCGTAATTTGCGCTACCTCATCCTGCGAACGACAGGCACACGAACAATTTCATCTACAAGCAAACTGTCATGCTTGTTCCAAGATTTGTGCACTGATGAATTCTTTTTGAGTAACCGAAACAATGTCAATGTAAAAAGCTGTTGAGGTATTCTGTTATGCGACTGCGTTCAAAAATTGCAAAACATTTGCAAATTCATTTGTATGAGTAATGGAGTTATTGTACAGAAATGGGTCTCAGTGAAAAATGTTTCCAATGACCTTATTTTTCGAACAGATTTTTGTTGGATATAGGTTAATTTAGCTGCTGTCAAAATATAAGTGGAATAGTATAAATTGCACTTAAGTTGTAAGTGTTTTAGCTGCTATTTGTTTATACTGCCGAAAATAGTTTATTCAAGTGTTGCTTTCATAAAAAATTGTTTTTCTTTTGAACAGTGATTCTAATTGTTACAACTTAAATGCATTTTATAGGAGTTCACTTATATTTTGACAGGCGCTAGATTAAGCTATGTTCAACGAAAAGGTGTTTGAAAACTAAGGTAATTGGAAACAAATTTCACTGAGAAGCATCTTTGTACGATAACTCCTTATTGATACACATGAATTGGAAAATGTTTTGTAAGTTTTGAAGGTAGTCGCATAATGCAATACGTTAACAGCTTTTTAGATTAACATTTTTTTCATCATTCAAAGACAATTCATCAGTACACTAATCTCGAAATAAGCACGACGATTTGCTTGGACATGAAATTGTTGGTGTGGGTGTGGTCCGCAGGGAGACTTAATCCAAATCACGAATAAAGCTTCTTCAACTACCAACTCGGTTATGTAACAGACAATGGTCGACTGATATTGTTCTTTTTTCAGCTTATGAAAAGTGATACGATGCAATGCGTTTTAAACAGAGGCAACTATTTATTTTAATATAAAAATATTTTAGGTATACGTGCATTTTACATATAAGAGTGACAACTGAACTGTAATTTGTCTCATTTCAATTAAATTGGACAGTCAGTTCATTAACTTGCCTTCAGCTAAACGTTCCTAGGGAACAGCAATAACGTCATTCCAAGACTTGTACCATATTTTGTACCATAGCTCCGTATAAGTCAACAAATGTTATAATATTTTCTAATTTTTAAACGTAGTTCAATGAAGAAACACGTTAATAGTTTTTTTAAGTTATCATTGTTCTAATGACGCTACAAGAATTTATGAGTAAAATGATCTTAGAGCAACTATCAGAGGTAGTTAGACATAAAATTGTCGAGATAAAATTTCTGTAGAAGTTATTTTGTGCAAGAATTAGTGAAAATAAGAAATACTATCTACACCGTCAATACCACGTGCATAAGTGGTGTAACAGCTGATGCCTTGATTGCTAACATTTAGAATGTTTTAAAAAATTGATATTCGGTTAATAAAAACAGTATAAAGGGGCAATACGTTTTCAACAGTGCAACGTTTATCCCAGCGAAAAAATAATTTGCAGTTTGCTGCCTCTAAAACTTATGCCTTAACTACAGTTTCGTTAAGTTTGACAGTCGGTACATTGACCCAAATCTTCAACCAATTCTGTTGGGAAATGAGGTGATTTAAAAACTTATTTGGTTAGAACTATTTTTTTTTACTATACCTGCTTATGTTTTTGAGAGCATTTGAAAATGTTTTGTCACTTTCAAATGCAATGGAATAAGAGAACTCTCTAACACCTTTTTAAGTTATCAATGTATTCATCTTGCGAGCAAAAAAATCCATGTTTTCTCGAAAAATCTTTCAAAATGCAGTTCAATGATTGGTGTGCCACTAATTGAACTAATTAAGCAACATTTAGCATCCGTCTCCTATTTATATGAAGTGAGCCGAGTTTTGATTACACTTTGAGTAAGACCATGTCGGCTGAAAGGTATCCGTCTCTGCGAGGAAAAACTAAGACAAAAATGAAAGCAAAAACAGAAGAGAGCATACCTGCTGCTTCTATTTCAACAGCTCCCAACTCAGAGGAATCAGGCAATACTGAAGACTGTAGCTCCATCTTAGTTGTGCTTTCTGAACAGCCACGGTCCAAAGAAAAAAGCAAAGAGCCTACTACACAAAATGCTGATTCTTCCTCGGGCACTCCAAACACCCCACACAAAAGAAAAGTGCCAATAATTGGATATGTACATACTTTGTCTCCCGTCAAAAGGAACAAAAGCAACAGTTTTGACTATTCCACACTTACTATCCAAACTTCACACCAAGAAATTAAGGAAGCATTATTATACTCTAGTGGCAAACGTGGTATTCTGTCCAAGAGTGGAGAGAGTCGCACACCAGTGAAAATACAGAATTACATTTTCACAGCTGATGGAAAGAAACTAATAATCAACGACATGTGCAAACTATCCGTCCCTGATCAATCAGAGTATGCCTTTCAGTTCAACGAAAATGCATCATTAATCTGTCCTCAAGTTTTAATATCTGATGTCTTCGAAAAATATCAAGACTGGGATGTAGTCGGAATAATAGCAAAAGTTGTCCAAATTCTTCCAAAGAAAACAGTGCAAGCAGGAGATAAAAATGGTGAACTGAGATTAGCTGAGGCGATACTTTGCGATTCTTCTGGTTGCATTCGTTTAGATGTTTGGCAAGAAAATATTGAGAAAATAAACGTAGGCTCAGTCTATGAAATGCGTCCATTGCAAGTTCGTACCTGGTCACGACAAAAAAAGTTGGTGACGATGATGCACAGCCGATTTACAGCTGTAGTGAACGAAGTCCTCCAGAATCTTACCATGAACGACGATCCCAATGAATCTCTCGGCCCTACCTCAGCAGTCATCACTGTTTCAGAAATCAGCAGCGTTGAAAAAGTCGAGAAAATTTGTTGCTGTATGAACTGCAGAAAGCCCATAATGCAAACTTCTGCTACCCTGTTTGCGAGATGCGATCGATGTGGCCATACAATGCGAGTACGTGATTGTTCTAAAGATTTCAGAGTCAAATTTGTTGTCACATCCAAAGATGAAAAGAAAGTTTCCCTTTTGGCATACCGAAATGTGATCAGCAGTCTTTTGGATGAGACCAATCTCGCAGATGAAAATTCCGTTGCAGAGAGTCTTCTACTGTTGAACAATCTTAGCATAACCTTTAACACTAATAATCGCATCGTTACTGAGATTAAGTCTGCAGCTTCCTAAACTTTTAATCTTGACAGAATTTAAAAAATATTTCAAATAACACTGTGTATTCACATGAACAAAAGCTAATTATAAACATATTCTTATTATAGTTGTTTTATTCAGTTAGTTTTTTACTAGCATACACAGTATTTTACGTTGTGATGCATGTTTTGGACAAACGTACAACTTGTGTTGTATAGTAGCCCAAAGTATTTTCACGTAACTTCTATTTTGTAAAATATTTTTGTTTATATCGTTAAAAATATATCGATATTAACTCCGGAGATTTTACTGCTGTGTAAAATAGACGAAATATGTTACGGTTTTATGTTATGCCATGCTGTACAAAGGAGTGCTATATAATATACAGGAAAATGGTAAACGGTGTTTTCGTCAGCCGTGAAATTACCTTTTTGTTTTTCTATGAAATGAATAATGACCGTTTTGGGGTTCTAAAATCTGATTTCCGTAATAACTGTGAACGGTGAGTTCTGATTATAATTAACTGTTAAATAAGATTCGCATATTACCTCTAGGTTGGGAAGTATTGAAATAGAACGAACGACGTTGCTTTCTTTTGCTTTTCGTTTGATTGTAGCGTTGCTTGTACGCTGCCGAAAGCCACACTTTTTATCCGACATGGCCTTACTGAAAGCATTAGCGAAATTGAGCTTCCTTTAAATATATAGCATACGCATGTTAAATGTTGCTAATTAGATATTCGTAGCATATTATCGTCAGTTCTGATATGGATGTTGATTATCTTTAACGAGTTTCGTGCTAGGCTTGAAAAGATTTCTTTTTTTTAGTTTTTCACCTTTTTATTCTGAGACCATTATTTTTGAACTACTTTACAAAATCAAAATGTACAGACATTGTGAAATATGAGAGAAACTGTAACAAATATAAAACAAAGGATGCTTATATCCTATGTGGATTTATTTATTTATTTGTGGCTCTTTAACTTACAAGTTTTTAGGCGAAAAGGGGGGGTCTTCTTTTTACTTTCATTATATATGAAAGACCATCGTTTATTTTTAACACAAAAATGGAAAACTAAAGATATTGTATTTAACTATTGCAAAGGTACTCCTGCAAAGGTCTATAATGTTCCCTCTGTCCATTTCGTTCCCTCTACATGAGGTATAGTTATGAAGAAAATCGCTGTTTTTATTTTGAAATATAAAATCCTCATTTTATTGTTCCTGAAATATGAAATTGCAAATTTTTTTTGTCGTCAAAGATCAACTCCCCCTCCCCCCCTCCTTTAAGATCGTTATACAGATACAGTGCGCAATTTGTTTTATATAGTTTTTAACTTTGTCATATGCATGTTTGTATATAAAACTGAACTGTCGTCAGTAATCTGCATAATCGTTTTGCAACAAAATACCTCTATGCGAGCTATAGCTTGTACAAACAGGCACACAAGAAACCTTGAAGTTAGTGTAAATCCCTGTACAACAAGATTCCCCGCAATCAGGGAGAAGAGTGCGAGGTGGAAAGAGGGAAAAATGGAATGGAAGTTTACTCCTATGCCTTCCGATTAGCTAAGCTGTCAAAATTTGAGCAATCAACGCAAATCGGAAATTTGTTTGTTCCGTCGAACAGGAAAGAACACGAAAGAACAACTTTGGCACACGCAATGCAAAAGACGGAAATCGCCGCGAAAAAAAATAACTTCTCATTTTATGCCTACCGTGAGCTACAAAAATACGAAAAACCAGCGAAGCTTTGAGATTTATTGCGGCCACATTGAACGCAGTAAACCCAAAGTTTGCTAAGCTGGAGAATGAAGTTAAAGTATCGGAGGTTGGACTAAGGATGACGCGAATCGCAACAGAGATCCCAAACTTCGAGCTTCGACGACCTGGTCGTCGATAACCCTTTGAAGTGGGAAAACAAACAATATTGTCTGCGACCAATTATTTTAGATTGCAGCGGCGCGCACTGATATTTTTGCCAAATTATCTCGGAAAAACAGCGAGAACATCTTTGCTTTGAAGTAACCTATCGACTCCTAGACGCTGTTCTGATTTCAAATCTGACGGACAGTTCATCTATTTGGAGAATTTTTCGCTTCGCGAATACAAATGCCTCGCCTTTTCCGGACAAAAACGAAACAAACTGCACGCTCGATGATAGATCACGTCATCATCACTCAGTCAAATCAGCCCATCAGCATTTTTCGTCCAATTTTTGAACGCAGAAATTCAAATTTATGAGAGACGAGTGCAAGCTCTCCTTGTCTCATTTCCTCCCCCACCCCTACCCCCGGGAGAGCTTGCTGGCAGACTATGAAGTTCTGCATCTTTCTTCTAAAATGTCAAAAAAAGTAGATAATGAAATGAATATATTTCATTTGAATCCTTTCGACAGACTCTTGATATAATTGCATTAAATAAAGCTGATATCAGCGGTTGAAAAATATGAAGTCAAATCGTGCATAGTTTTTACAGCGCGAATGTTGATTAGTTCGCCAGGTATGCACCAGGGTGATGTTCAATTGTGCTAAAACGTAAAAAGCTGCGGTTGCGCGAAGTAGGCGGGGTCGAGGCGTAGCCCTCCAACCAAGCTTGTCCCCAATACTCCTCAGTTTCTTCTATTAAATATGGCCTCTTGTTCGTAATGTCCAAATTTGGTCATCTGGCAACATGTCTGCATTGCAGTAAATTGTAGAAACATTTATAGAGTTCTCGTTCGGTGCGTTTATTGCTACAGTTTGTTTTATAAAGGTAGTGAACTGAATGCCAAAATGCGCCAAAAAGAATATGTGTCCCACAAAATACAAAAGGTAAGACTATCCTTTATTAAACATTTGATTTCACGTTATTCACAACTCTATGCAATGCTTTAAAGAAGAGGACAACGGTAAGTTAGTGTTACCTTATAGCTACAGAATCCTCTCTCATAGGACTCAATTTGGAATCTTGAAAGTCTACGAATACAAAACCGGTAGCAACAACACTCACCCAAAAAATAATTTATTTTTCAAAGGGACCTTCGGACAGTTATTTTGAAACAATTGAATATGATATTTTGAAAGACTTATTGTCTTCTTTATAAAAAAACATAAGCTTGTTTTACACCATGAAAAATTTAATAACACATTAACTCATGAATGTCTTTGTAGGATAACTAAAGTTGTTTAATTTTAAAGAATGACAACGTTAATAGTCCTACTGTTAGCATAGTTTTCATAGCCTACCTAAGATGTTTTATTGTTCACGTCTTAAGATGACTGTTTTCAAGTTATGCATTTTGAATAATAGTTGAATATTCAACCATGTTATAGCATAAAATTACACTACATTTCTTCGTATTATTTATTGTTCAAGTTGTATACATGTTACAGTTTTAACGTACTACTGTAGCCTAATCATTGTAAGATGACATAACTTTTCACTGTAGTTGTTTTAATATTTAGTATTCAAACTAACATTGTGCTCTCTTATAACAAAATTAACTTCTACAGCTATACTTGTGCTATCAAACAAATCAGACCACTGTTGTAGGTTAGTGATCATATAATGATAGTTCTATTATACTTAGGCTGCTTTAGCATTTATTCTACTGTGGCTTCGTGGTCTTATATCATTATAAGATGATAATTCTTGTAGTGTAGTTCTACTGGCATTTGGTATTCAAGTTGATATTTTCTGTCTCTTTCATAACCGCCAACTGGTTAGCTCAGTGGGAGAGCACTGGACTACCGTGCGGGAGGTCGCAGGTACAAATCCCGTCCAGTTCTGCTGCAATAAGTTATTTGGGTCATCAGTATGATGTAAACATCAAGGTGATATATATAGCTGTAATGTACTTGTGCTGCTTTTAAATACCATTTAAGGAACCACTGTAATCTATTCACCATTAAGATGATAGTTGCATTCCATACGTACTTGTGCTGGCATAAACATTGACTGTTATTATGGTCTAGTCACCATTAGGATGATCATTGTACTGTAGTTAACTGCTGCGATGATAAGAATTTAAACCATCATTATCGTGTAGTCATCATTAAGATGATAGTTGTACTGTGGTTATCCTTGAATAACATTTAGGTTACGATTAACATCACAAAGTTATTGTAGTTGTCCTTGTCATATACACATAAATTTTCTTGCAATTGAATAGTTCAAATAAATGCTCCTCAGCAGAATACTTCTTCTGTTGTATAACAACCTGAAAGTTTAAAATCAAAGAAGCATATCAGGAAAATAGTAATACTAGCAAAATTATATTTCACTGTACTTGAATTGTATTTGCTATTTGTAAATCTTACCTGGTGATATTATGAAGAGTATTTTTGCACCTTTCAAGAAGATGCAACGGCACTCGAAGATGCCCTGTCATCAATATCTCATTATAATTCTAGCATTACAACTAATAATATATCAATAGTTTATTTACTGCAGCTAATATGTATATAATAAATTATGATAACTTTTCAATTCTTAATTTGATGTCATTGTGACTAGAATATTGCAAATTAAATTTCATAATAGTTATGGTACATTATATCACTTATTTGCAATGATAACTTTAACACTGTCATGATCACTGTAGTAAACAGCAATTACACAGTGCTGAACTTCAAAGCATGGTTTTACATAAACATGGTCTAGTAAACTCCCAGAAGAAACAAATGTTGGACTTTGTACAACTTGTGAATAATTGAAAGAAGTCATCATTTCTTTAAGTGATTTAACTTCATCATTGTTAAAGTAGTTTATGTTAAAATCACCCAGGATTACATCAATGTCATTAGTGGTGATAATATATCTAAGACTTTCTACATACCGTAAAACATGCGAAGTGCATTTTTTATATAATAGAAGAAGTGTTGTACTGAACTTATTTATATTATTATAAAGATCAAACTTAGCTGCATTTATTTCTGAAAAATATTCACATTTCTGTATTTTAATGTTACTTCTAATGCAAACGGCTAAACTCAAAAATCTGTCTGTATTGTGGTCTTGTCTGTGCAACATAAATGGTTCCAAATTCATTTTAATATCATTGTCATTGCTTTGAGGTAGAAGCTGTGTTTCTGTTAAAGCTATTAAATCACTGTTATTAATATTTGAATCGAACTTGATATCAATACTGTGTTTCTTGAGAGACCTAATATTTAAAAGACTTATAGTCATCAGTTTTTCGTCATTTATTAAGAACTGAGTTGAATTGGTCGCTTCAATGTTTCTTAGTCTATCATATTCTTCATGTACTTTTGGATTTATTTTTACATATTTGTGTTTAATTTGACCAAGTACATGAATCCCTTGTAACGTTTTAGATCGACTTATTGCAACATATACTTGTCCAAAGTTAAAGTACCTTTGTTTAAATAAATCAAAGCTTATAACAACTTTGTCTAATGTGAGACCCTGTACTTTATGTACAGTGCAAGCCCATGCTAGTGCTATAGGAAATTGCATTCTTTGTATCTCTGGTGATGATGGTTTACCAGGTCTTACTTTAATCCTTGTTAATAGACGTTTGATTGGCACTAGTCCATTCTCTTTTGCAAACTGGTTGTTGCATTTGTTAATTAATGTATTTCCAGCTAAACGATCATCAAACTTGATGTAAATTATGGATGGTTTCTGTGTAATTTGATTGATATCTATCTTTGCAATAGTACCCATTTGACCATTAATAAGCCTATCTGCTATATCAATGTTAGTGGTAAGCATGACTCTACTTGTTTCCTTGACAAAAATTTCAAAATCAAGTCCACCAGTTTCTGACCTTCCTCTAGCTAGTACTCTATCAATATCTTGTTTTGAGACATTAGAAGGATATTGATCTGTTGCTTTAAGTTGGTATAGAGGTTTAGATATTTCCTCAAGTTTTACATTGTTATACTCCATAACAGGGTTATTCTCAGCCCATATATGCAGAGCATCTGTTGGATAGTCATCATCTGATGTATTGATTGACCTGGACTGGATGCACTGTATATCTTCTTCAGTTTGTGATCCAGTTCTAAATCTGTTTAATAGTTCTGTGAAGGCTTGGTCATCTTTTTGTCTCATTATCTGTGTAAGCTCAATTATTTTAAAGATGTGCCAAGGATGATACAGATTCAATGTATCATTGTTATAGTTTTCAAAAACACATTTCCTACGTATTGGAGGTAATTGGTACAGATCACCTACAGCAATTACACTTTGACCTGCAAATAATTCTGAATTAGAAGTGGCAAATATTTCATTTAATCTTAGGTGCATGTGAAGCATAGTAATGTTAGAGACCATGGAAATTTCATCAACTATTATTAGCTTAAGTTCTGATAATGAAAGCCTCATTTGAGTTCGTTTCTGATCTGACATAGCATTAAGTCTATCACCTATATCTTTCGGTATTGCTAAAGCAGAATTTATTGTTGTGCCATCAATGTTAATGGCAGCTACTCCAGTAGGTGCTAGTAGTAAGACAGTGGGCTTTTCAGGATTCCTAGAACCATATCGAAAGGTCTTCACTACAGTGTGATAAATTGTTTTTATTAAATGACTTTTTCCTGCACCAGCACCTCCTGTAATAAATAGATGAATTGGTTCAACTTCTTTTGGTTTTAAGCTGTTTAAATTTTTCTGCTTAATTCTACACCATGATAGGACTATGTCATATGCTTGACGTTGTTTTTGGTTTAAAGATCTAACAGATTCTCTCAGTTGATCATCAGATATTTCAGCTGGTTGATGGTACATTGTTATTCCAGTTGAGCCTCTATTTTCATTAGTGTGGGAGTCCCATGCAAGATGCGACGGCTCTTGTTTATTAAATGACTCTTCAAGTATTGATTCATGGTAATTCTCCGATTGTAAGTCTGCATTTTCTTGATCACCAGTCGAATCATATGATTGAATTATATTGTCTTGGTTGTTCCTTAGCCATTCTAATGCTTCTGTTACTGCTTCTGTATCAGGTTCAAACTTTTCTCTGTTCTGTTCTACAGTAGCTTGAACATCAGCTTCGTAAAATTTAGATGCATAAGTCTTATCATTACCAAGAAGACTTGTTTCATCTCTCCACGGATAATATAGCATTAGCAAATGATGGAAATATTGTTCAGGTTCCTTTCTTTTATTAGGTCTGTGATACCTTATTACTGCTTTAATTTTTCTTCGATTCATTTTCTCGTTAGTGTTCATAAGACGTATTACTTTTGGCAGTGTTTGAATGTCTATACAATGTTGAGCCTCAATTGTACTATCCATCAAAATTTCTGGTTGAGCATCAATTGTTTCAATATTGTCTTTTTTGTAGTCCTTGTAATAGTAAGCAGCAAACTCAGCTAAACACAAGTTTTCCACAGCAGTGATAGAAAGTGGTCTAATACTATATCGTTCTATGATGTTAGATTTGAAGATGTCTGTGCTTTCATCATCAAGCTCATCAAGTTCTTCTTGTGTTTTTGCAACTCTCACTCTTTTCTCTGGTAAATCTGTACCAACAAACACCGTTGCTGGGAAATTTTTCTTAACCATAATTCAGGCATACATCTGTACACACATTCTTGTGAACTAACTTCACGAGTTGATAAGAATGCAGCACCTATTTTTCTCAAACCATCTCTCACATTCATGTTTGCAAGTTTAGCATCCTTTGCTGCATTCATAATTGCCTGTGAGCACTCAGTTTCATCCTTTGTGAAATATGAGCATACATATGTAATGCATTTATAATGATCAAACACTGGTTGTAAGTCAACATTTGCTGCAAAACCCTTTATACCAGCAATAAAATAGTTATTAATGAAGCAACTATCAACAGGTCTTTTAAGGTGAAGTTCATAGTTAGAGTCTGATGAAATTGACAAAGCTGAGTAATATGCTTGTTTAGTAATCCCTACTGAACTGAAGATGTCATCTTCAGATAATGTAGGGTCATAACTGGACTTGTTTGGATTTAAAACCTCATCTATTTTTTCTTTTACTAAACTTAAGATTTCTTTACGTTTGTCTAGGACATTAGTTTTTAATGTTTCATCTAAATCATCATGAAGAGGTTCTGCTACTATTGTTGTGTTAGTAAAAAACTGACCAAAATTGTATCTGCATGTAATATTTTTGTATTTTCTACAGGATCTAGAATGGCTGTGTTTTTGATATGTTTTTACTAAATTGTGTAACTCACTGTTGTTTTCCTCTTTTGGTAAGTAGGCTTGCACATGTTGGTCTATGTAGTCTATATATGCTTGCCTGTTGTCATGAGTTAACTTGGGACAGTCTGATGTCCAGATTAAAGCATGTAGATGAGGAGAACCTCTCATCTGAAATTCAATACGAAGAGCGTAATATACTATTTTACCAATTGGCTTTGCATCAGAGAGTAAAACATCAGTGAAAAATGTTTCTACTCTGTATTGAAAGTGTTTCGCAACTACAACAGGATTTAGATTAAGCATTTCACACCTCTTGTCATAGGACAATGCATCTACTTCTTGATCAGTAATGCTTTTGCCTTGGGTTTTAGCAATGATTTGAAACAGTTCTGCCCATTTAAGATCAGCACATGATAATGTCATAAACCAAGATGGTATTCCTAATTGCTTCACCATAGCAACCACTTCATACATAAACTTCTGCCAATAAGGTGGAGTGCCTGGAATTTGTCTTAAGAATAAATAAGCTTGGTCTTGACAAATAAGATTTTGTAAATTCTGTGCATTAGATCGTACTTGAGCAGCAGTGACAGAGTGTCCATGAACTTTTTTCAGGGCAATATTGATACTATCTGAAACTTTTTTCTGCTCTATTATAAACTGTGCAAAAAAAAGGTATTCTGGATTCATTGCAAATCTTCCACTATGATGTAAGAGTCTGGCATTAAAATATCTCACTGGTGATAACTTGACATCACGTTCAACTGTGTACCCAAATCGTCCCTTGGGAAATAGTACTGGGAATGCTAGTTCCTCACTTAGTTTATCAGTCATAAATGAAACAGCCTGTTTGTTTTCTCCAGGTGCAATATTATAAACTTCATTTCCTAACGACTGTTGATTATAATTATCTATTGTCAGACAATAATTAGGCATGATGGACTGTAAGCATGTCTCATTTGTTGGACCACGGTGTTCATTTAAAGGATCTTCATTCTCTTCATCATTTTCAAGATCATTGGTTTGCAATGAAGAGTTGTTCATCAACAGTTGTTAAATCTTGATAACCTTTGGGATGGTTTTCTTTTAAATTTTCAATTGTGTGATAACAATTCTTATGCATTGTAATTGTGTTCTCTTGGCTCACTATTGTTGTGCAATCTTGATTGTCAATAAGTTGACCTTGTGAGCACTCTCTGCATGAGTTTTGTAGGACAGTAAGATTTTTATCAATATTATCAATATTGATTTCTATGTCAGTATACAAAGCATTATTTATTTTAAGCCACTGCAGAGCTTGCAATACAAACCGAGGCCTCACTGCTTGAAAGTATACATGTCCTCGGAATTCTAATTTCCTTTTCAGTTTCAACAAAATTATCCCCGATCGCTCAGGTGCACGAGGCAAAAGACTACATGTCTGATCACATTCTACAGGCACATTACATATTGCCCCTTTAATTTTCCTCTGTTGCCCTTTTGCCATAACAAGAATTTTTTGAAATACAATTCTTTGCGCTATTAATATCTGCTCTAATTTGTTCAGTAAACCAAGTTCAACTGGTATTTCATCAACATACATATTGTTTACTACAGCCTGGCAGGGAACTCTTCCTTGCATCACTTTTGAGTGACATGTCTTGCATATGTACTGCTTGCCATCAAATGATGTTCGAATGCTAAACATGTGTTGCTCACAGTATTTAGTTATGAAAAACTTAACAACTGATTTCTTGTATAGTAGCCTATTACATACACAACACACATAATATGGGCCTTCTCTTATTTTATTTTTAAACTGTTCAATACAAGAGTCTATAGTGGTTTCTTTCTTAGTCTTTTTTTGTCTTCTTTTGTTAACAATTGTCTGTTTAGCATTTGGTTCTAGTGAACTGTATTTGTCTTTCCTATTTTTTAGCAGTTTTAGTTTTTTTGCAGCATTCATTGTATGGTAAGTTTGCAAAACTTTGTTTAATAGCTGCTGTTTCTTTGCAGTATCCATTGTATGATAAGTTTGGCTAAGTTTGCTTAGTAGCTGTTGTTTCTTTACTGGATCCATTGCATTGTAAGTTTGAACACGTTTGTCTAGTAGCTGTCGTTTGTTTGCTGCATCCATTATATTGTAAGTTTCTACACGTTTGTTTAGTTGCTGTTCTTTCTTTGAAACATCCATTGCATTGTAAATTTGCACACGTTTATCAAGAAGCTGTTTCTTTCTTAAAGGATCCATTGCTGCAAATATTTCTGCTTTTCGTGTTTTCATTTCTTCTAATCTCTTTTTCTTTTTAACAGGCTCCATAGTGTAGTATGTATATTTTTTTCTATTTTTCTGCAGCAGTTTTCTCCTTTCAGTTTTGTCAACATTACATGTGCAAAACAAAAATTGGATTTTGTAATGTATTTGTTCAACTTTTAATTTATTTTGTGTTATATTACTAATTACTTCAACAAGTGAATGAATACCTCTTATGTCTTTATGGTGTTCCATTGCAGGTACACAAGTATCATCATACATCAACAAAGAAAATATATACTTTCTTTTGACAGTTTGTCGAAAAATACATGTAATACAATAACTTGAAAGCCATAATAAAAACCCTGTGTTTTCAAAGTAGTTGTTTAAAATCAATCTTTCTAATTTGCTGCTGGCTTCTTGGACATTAAATGATAACATTCCATGACTTTCAATATTAAGAAGTACTGACACCTCTACTCCACAAATTTCAACATTCTTACATAAATGAGCAGATGTCAGATGTCTGTCAATATCCATGTTACAATAAAACTTGTTACCATGGTCAGCAATAAAATGTAACGTGTTTGCATTCCAATAGCTTGTAGCCTTGATCAGTGAGTAACATATGGCATACAGCCCCACAGCAGAACATTGTTTACAACAACAATTTGCTTCTTCACTCCCATTGCTAACAAGTTTATTTTTTTCATATTTAATAATTTGCACTCCCCTAAGTTCATAGACCTCACCATTTGCATGTATTCCATAAAAATACTGTACCAAATTTTGAATAGATGGTACTTCCAATAGTACACAGGTACCAAGGGAATGACTTTCACCGTATGCATCTCTCGCATGAGAATCAAATATTTTAAACTTTCCTGTATCAGTATAATAAATACCAACAGAAATAAATCCTACTGTTAAAATGAATGACATAAAATTTCTCAACAGCAGTGTTTCAAAAGCTCTATCCATGGGCATACAATACTCATAGCCATCTATCATAACATCACTTTGTACTTTACCAGTGTAGCTTTCACTGTATTTTAACTGATAATTTTCTTCTAGAACTGAAATCATTGATGGCAATTCTGTTAGCATTAGATATGACTGTCCTGTTAACCCTGACAAAATAGAATATAATTCATTTCCTATGTGCATAATTTGTACCAAATCAGCAGAACTGTTTATTCCTTTGATATTGTTGTATACCAAAGCACACAAGCTCATAGCAACACATTGTTGTCCAGCATTTGCACCAAACACTGTCACATCACCTTGACTATATGGTGCCTTAATTGTCAGGGTTGGATCAACATTATGTATAGGAGGCCCAGGATTTGTTTCTATGTCATTACACAATTTAAACATGACACAACACTCTCTGTGAGTACCGTTCTTGTACACACTTGTCAGCCCACTGCATGTGTATAACAGTTGATATTTCTTCACATTTAGCTGTTTTCCGCTACTTCTGTTTCTTCTAAAACAAGTCAAAGATCTTCGATGCAATCTTTGTCCAATGGAACCCAGCGTTTTTCTCTTTATTTGTACAAACCTTCTACTAATTTTTTCCTTTTTTGTAGTTCGACTTTTTTTAAGGCTACATTTCATTAAACGATGAAGTTTCGACGACAACGGAACTTGCTTAAAAATTCTCTTCCACACAAACACTCTTAGTTTTCTGCTTTTCCGTGCCAGACGATTTAACTTCTTCACAGGTATCCTACTCGGTTCGCGATCACCTCTTAGCACATGATATTCAGATACAACACGGCTATCGTTATAATACAAAAACTTAGCATAACGACTTCTAAATTCCTGTTTATATTTTATTTTCACCAACGTAACACATTGATCATCTGCAAGTAACTGCATTGTTTTTTGTAATACATCACATTCTTCAAGTACATTCCACATTCCTTGTGACACATTCATGTAGAACTTACAAAGGTATAAGA
>JAEMWC010000290.1:25000-27500 GCA_016490735.1 Pachyseris speciosa
TTATATGTATGTGCGGCCCAAAGGGTATGTTTTTGTAGCCATTTTGGTATGAAATAGGGTATGGTTTGTGCACTTTAGTCTTGAATTGGGTGTTTTTTTTTATAGAAGAAGCTACTTCTTCGTCATAAGGCGATAAGACCATCAACAAAAGCCCTTCTCAAATCATCTTTTTTAAGCCAACCGTGTACGTGAAATAGCTCTGAAACAGGGTATCAAATTTTTGTTTAGGTCTGAAATAGGAGATTTGGTTTCAAATAGGGTAAGGGTTTTAGGATGCGTGCCAATTTTTCTGGGAGTACCCCTCCCCCCCGGGATTGTAGCACTTCAGTGCTAAAGACACGAACAAACAGGTTAAGTCATCTAATTGAATGAAGTGGCCTGCTGGATGACATCATAACTTACTATATACATGTAGTGATGTTTGTTTGCATTTCCTCATACTTATTTTGATTCAATTATGCTCACAATAAAACTGATATTTAACATTTTCACCAGATAAATTACTTTATTCTGATGTTTTTGTGTTGAAATGTAAACTTTTGCTTGCCTGAATATGCTCTTATCATAAAGACCTTTGTAGAAATGGGTTCATTATGTTCACTAGCACAACAACTTAATAGTTGTACTGTAAAGAGCAACAAACTGATTCATCTATGAACAGGTGCCCATGAAATGTAAGCATGAAAGCAACACAGAGTACAAAGAAACCTAAACTACCCTAAACAAAACCGGCGGGTATAAAGTACAGGTCACATTTCACAGGTCAACATAAAGGTCACTACGTTACAGATAAGTATAGAAACCCAAAAGGTTTTCCTTGGCCTAATCACTATCCAAAATTTTCTGTTAGATTGAGGAGAAACTGTTTGGCTCAGTTACCTATCAATAAAACAGTGAACTGTACCTGTGACCTGTGGAATTCTTGCTGATCAAAGCTTTCCTTGCAAACCCTTAAATTCTTCCTTTTTGTGTGTAATTCAGGATACCACAACATGACAGGGGTGACACTGTTTGGATCACTCCATAGCTAAACACACTGGTTTGACGATGTATTTACCTACAATCATATGTAACAAAAGTAAGGGTGCATAAGCCTAAAGATGCATTAAAGTATTTAGACAACATCTTGCTAAGCCAAGTCACAAAATCATTCACGCTGCTCTAGCCTGCAGACACATGCAATTATGGCTCCATACTGTCCATGAGAATGAGAGTCTACAATGGTAATGGCTCCCGTCTCCCAGAATAACAGTGCAACACTTCGAAAACCAGAGATGAGGACAGCAACTTGTCTTTGTAGAGGGCTGGCTCTTGTTTGCAATGTTGTTACCAGCAGTGAGACATCCCCAAACCGGAAATCAAACCCAATAGCTGCATCATAGCTGCAAATATGTAAGTCATTTCCACAGCTCTCCACAACAGCTTCTGTGTCAAGGTTTCTTGCTTCCCCATCAAATTGCATCAACCATAACTTCAAACCACTGACTTGGTAAGGTACAGGGAGACTTTTCTTTATGAACTGGTAGCCTGCCAATGATGCTATAATTGTGCATGCATTGCTCCCTGACACCCACCGGTAGATGACTGGCTAAGGTTAGCAGAGAGGCAAACTTAATCCAAAAGGTTCATACACCAGTCGTACTGAGTATCATGACCAGAATTACTTGCTGTGATTGCCCTGGACACAATAATTACATCACCACGATAGCCACGCTCAGAGTTGCTATTGGTGATGACTTCTCTGCCAGTGATGACTCTTCCCCGGAAGGATCCCTTGTTGCTGGCAGATAAGTTACCTCCAGCAGTAAATTTCATCACTCTGAAGATGGATTCAATGGCACTACCATTGATTTGCAGTGGGCTAACAAAGTAATCAAGGTACGCTGTGTTGAACCATTGACAGAACTGTAAAAAGTCATAGACCATCAGCCTCAAGAGATCCCATGTCTAGCAAAGACACAAATTAGACATACATGTATTTTATATTGTAATATAGTTTGCAATTAAGCAAAGAAGAAACCTAAGCAAACATGGAGGCAATGGTTTTCAATGTTGCATCCAAGCTCTGGGTTTACCTCGGTGTAAGAACCTGACGAGGTTATCTTTGTTTTATGAGCTATTGTTTTGCTGTACCCTGTTGTTTAGAATGTTTTTCTTTCTTTGTTTCACATCATCCGTGAGTTTCACAGGTTTTTACACCGAAGTATATCCCAGGCTCTGCTTCATTAGCTCTAAATAGTACCATACAAACCTACCATTAAATTTAGGCAAAATAAAGATACCTGTATCTTCCAATAGTTTATTAACTCATATTCACATTGTCTACAGATGTGTATAATTGAGCTGTTACATAACAGTATTGTTGACCCACTGAATAAAATGAAGATCATAATTGCCATTACCTAAGTTTAATCTCGAGCTCACACACAAAATAAATTGTTATTGTACCTCCCATGCTAAGAACTTGCTTTATCTAACTTGCTTGCTCTTGTTTGGATAC
>JAEMWC010000290.1:42500-45000 GCA_016490735.1 Pachyseris speciosa
AGCGGTTTTGCACCGGTTTTAAGGAGAGAGAAACGGGTTGCAGGCCCAAAGGTAGGATTGACAGACAAGAAAGGCCGAAAAGAAAGAACAATTACGAAGTTGCATTGTATTTAACTCCAGGCTGGGACCTCTCCTTTTTTGAGGGGGAGGGGGTTGAGCATACTTTTGGAAGGGTGATAACGCTCATTGGCGTTGTTAATAAAATAGACGTGAAAGCTGTGGAAGTCACACAAGTGCGTCTCGAATCATCACACGCTAGCTCAAAGAAGTCGGGGCGGATGCAATAACAGGTTATTTTCCTGACTGCTCAGTTCTTGGGCGCAGTTTTACGAGTGGCATTGTACTTTTCACTTCACCTTTCATGTCGTGTCGTGGGTTCGGTATCTGCTATGAACCATGTACGCATAGTTTTGTTTTCACTGTAAATACTTCTATTGCCCTCTAAGACAGCTCCTACCCTGGTTTATCCATATCTGTGAACATTATGTAGAAGCTATCGATGGAATCCTGATCATGTAAGGAAACAAAATACTAATAAAAGCTTCAAACGTTGTAATGTTGGCCATCATAACAAAACAAGCTCAATCAAATTGAATTGAGCTCAGTGAATTATTGAGAATGTTTCCTCTCAAAGCCATACCATACTAACCACTTGGGCCAGGATGGCTGCAGCTGCATTCTCGTACCATTACTTTAATCTTGTCCAAAAGGCAAGGCTTGTTATCCTTGCATCTGAATGAAAGCTCGAAATGTTTGCACATGGCCTTCAGTGTTGGTACAGTAAATACCGAGTTTGTCAAGCCTGACATGTTCACAGAGATCAAACCCATCGTACATGATGGGGTGGATCACACCCACTTGATTAGAAATATCATCAATTTCCTAGTTTCTGAGTTTCTCGTCAAGATAATCAAGCTCTTCTTCCAAGAGGAGATCATCATCTCCATCATCACCGTCATCATCATCTCCCTCGACCGTATCCCTTTCCAGTGTTCTGCTACCTTTTCTGTTTAAGGCCGACGGTCTGCTAAAAAACAACTGTACTTGCGCCTGCATGAGTCACTCGTCGCTGCTAAACTTCCTTCCTCCTTCTCTCGGATTCTGGACCTTCCTCATTTCGGTAGCAACTTGAGGTGGATCAGCGTTCCGGCCAGTTTGAGTGCCCACGTGAAACCTGTCTTTCAGGAATGACTTCACCGTTTCAGAAAACCTGGTACTTCCTCCTCTCGGTTTTTGTAGTACCCAGCCCTCACCCTCTGATTTCCAAGTTCCTTTTGGTGAGGTACATTCCTCGTCAGCAGGCTGCTCTTGTTCTTCGCTCGCATCATCATGAAAAGAAAGTGTTGAAAACTTTAAAGCCCACTGACGACATAGGCGATCATAAATGCCTTCCTGTGGCTGCACGTTTAAGCCATGTTCTCCAAAATTTAATATGGTCTTGCAACTCATCAAAGGTGGTGAGGACATAAGAGCAGCCAGGTTCTTTACACTCGAACATTATCTGCTTTCTGCCTGACCCATTTCCTGGTGCCTTCATGTGTCTGGGCGTAACAGGAAAGGAGTAACGTTCATCAACTTCCTTCACGATGATAACACCTTACCTGAGTATTGAACGTTGAGATCTGACCATGATAATAGCTAGTTTTCCAGGACCGATGTCGTAGGCCTTAGAGACCAGGAGACCGCCGGCATCATATGCGAAGTTATGGAACAGACTAAAATTTGTAATGTAGTTTGAGTCCTTGCTTATGATCTATTTCGCATACAGCTGCTGTGGCTCCTTTCACTTATCTGGCCTGTACAACCTTGTCTGACGCGGTCAAAATGTCGTGACCTTCGTGACAGTAACGTCGGATGGCACCTTTAACGGGCTAATTATACGGTCGTACACGTCTTTGCCAAACTGCGGCTCAGAGAAATCATACCTTGGGGTAAATAGATATATAAAAAAACACATAAACCCTACCTATCCTTTGAGACCATCTGCCAAAATCGTTAATTACATCGTAATTCACGTTAAATGATTGTGTAGATTATATGAAATTATATAATATGTGAAAAATTAAAGATATAGAAACAATAGCCTCCATTCGGCGCGAATATATGCTCGGATGGAACAGATAGTTTCCAAGGACAAATATTACAGCATATTTGTAAAGTCAAATGGAGGTTATTGTATTTTAGCTATTGTCTATTTGTATCCTTCAAATGTTTTTCACAACTCCTGGAATCTGCTTACCGTGAAGAACGTTTACAGCGTATGAAGATGATTTTTTGGCGTTTTCTGGTACCGCTTTATCAACCCGCAAGTTCTGCTTATTTCACGAAAGCAAACCGGTCTTCAGTGTTGACATCAATATTTTAATTGCAAACTCGAAGTTTTGAAGTTTTGGAAACTAGGGAATATCACTTGGGGAATATTGTTCTGGAAAATATTGTTCTAGCTGAGAATGTTCGGTCATGTGGCGTGTTCAGACCAATTGCGTGCGAGCGAAAATAT
>JAEMWC010000290.1:55000-75000 GCA_016490735.1 Pachyseris speciosa
AAACATAGAGTCATTTAATTTTCTTTGTGGTGGATGTAAAAGTATAAAATTTGATTTTTCTATAAAGCATCAACAGTCTCCATTTCTCTATGACAAAGAAATTTGCAAAACTGGCTTTTAGCAACTTAGTATGCATGAATTGTATACTATATCAGTAGTTTTTTCCAGTAGTTTCACATGAACTTTGCACAACCAAACCAATGGGTGACGTGCCCACTATGTAAATAGAGAGAAACTAACACGCATGTAGGGTGTGCTCATCATGCAAAGAAAAGACCTAATTCACTTGCTCTTTATTTTCTTCTGCATCACATAATGTCAACATTTACTCATCAGTATCTAATAGACAAAACAATGAATTCAGGATTTATTCTTGCATGATTATGGTAAGAACAATAAACAATATCCCATATGTAAGGTTTTTATGAAATTTTACACATGGAATTTTATTTTCAAGAACAGTCTCAAACAACTTTCCGAGCCTGAAAAAATCTTGTGAGTGGCATTCATCACCTAGTTTACCAGGAGGAATTCATGTGCTTAGCAAGCATGAATGTTGGCTTGAAACGGATTAGACAGATTGGGCTGATTTCATACGCTGTAAATTGACTTTTTGTAGTGTTGGGTAGGTAGAATTCAGGCTGGAAAATGGCCGGCCAGCCTCTGTTTTCATCTGTTTGGGGAGCAGGGTTGGCATAGTGGTGAGAGCACTCGCCTTCCACCAATGTGTCCTGGGTTCGATTCCCAGACTCGGTGTCATATGTGGGCTGAGTTTGTTGGTACTCTACTCTGCTCCGAGAAGTTTTTCTCCGGGTTCTCCGGTTTTCCCCTCTCCTCAAAAACCACAAAAACCAACAGTTGATTTAATTTGATTTGATTTGAGATTTGTAATTAGTAGGCGAAGAGCCACCTCGTGGAAGTACTACTAATAAATCGTTATTATTATTATTATTATTATTATTATTATTATTACCACTTATTGGAAGAAATTTACTTGGCCTATCTTTTGTTTAATAGAGAGATCATAGAAATTCACTTTTTCAAAATGGAAACTTATGGAAAATGTTTTGTTTTAGTAATTCACCTGTTTGATAAGAAAATGCGGCACCAATTTGCAAAACAAAGCAAATTGGGCCATGCACAGTTCTCCTACTGCTTTACTGGCCTTAGCATTGTTATATCATCCAAAAAATTATATGTGGGATTTTCTGTTTTGTTGAGGAAATTATTTGAAATAACGTAATCCTTAGTTGTTTTGTCCAAAGTACTAAAATGTTAATTATTAGAATCATAGCAAATAGGGGTAGTCAAAGTAATTGATGACAATTTTTCGTCGTTTTATCTTTAACTTTTACCTGATTGATCGCTTAATTAGAGCCACTTAAGAAAGAAAAAAAAATTGATGATATGAATCACTCGCCTGCATACATCTGCATGTAAACGAACTTGTACCACTCTTTAATTTCAGTTGTAGCTTCTGACGCAAGAATTTGATGGATTGCTTCTCGCCTATTATTTCCTCCAATAACTGCTAGCCTGTAACTATCCACATCTTTCACATCAAACTTGGGTACGTCCTGCTACTCTTTTGCAGTCATTAAAATGGGTTTTCCACACAATAGTGGACGTGTAAGAAGCTCCTTCTTTAGCATTTGAAGATGAAACTCATCTAAGGTGCGAAGTGTGCATTCAGACCTTGGAGGATCAAGAGAATTGACCAGAACTTTGTGTAACCCTAGGGATCAATCGTTATCTACAAACCCGACCAGCCCTTTGAAAATGCGACTTTTTTGATCAAGGGCAGTAGTCACAATCAGGGTTAGCAGGTAAGATTTTGTCTAGTGGTGGTTTTATTAATTCCAGGCCAACTGAGGTACAGTGACATTGATATCTGTACAGGAAATACCACAAGCTGGCGTCAGCATGGCATCAGTTTATCGCATTAGTGGATGTGTTCTGTGTTTCACTCAATTTTGTTTCAAATTACCGCCTTATTCTCGTATATTTGATGAATTAGTGCTCTATAATTTTAATTTCCAAAGTTTTCTGAGCGTCATTTCATTTATTCCTCGCAGCTTAGTTACTCACTATACACTACTTTGCGTATGTTTTTTATTTGTGGAATTTTACTATCCTATTATTAAAATAAGGTAGACATGGAGAGAAGTTTCCTTGTATGTACAACAAATAATTTAGTGTGTTTTCAGCTTAATATTTGACGAGAGCTTTCATTTCTCGGTTTTATCAGAGTTTTCACTCTTTTAACTTTGTTTGGGACAGGCAGACTCTCTGTGGAAGCTGTAGGTCCTCACCAGAGTAGATGTTTCTTCACTGTCAGCCTTTGTTGGATTTGCCAGTTTCTCCCCAGAAGTGGTCTCTGTTATCTCTGGCGAAATTTTCTGTTGGTCTTGTGTCTCCCTTTAACTAAAGAAAGCACTCAATGAAATGTTTCGCCGAGTAACAGAAACTTTTAAAAGAGCTTCAAGAAATCATTCGCAGTGTAATTGAATAACTTTACCTATAAGGCAGCAGCACCAAGGAAACACTCGATCTAGAAAGGAATACAAAAAGTCAAGCAATTATAAAAACTGATATTTTCGGTTGTAAGAACCAGCCATATGCGTTGCAATTTAAAAATCAATAAACGCCACACAGCCTACCTTCAACTTTTCATCTTTTCTGTCACCTTTTGCAGTGGTGGTATTCAACACTTGTCCCAGATTCTTTCTATCTCTCTTCATTAGCCAGTTGTTGCTGTAAACATAAATGTTGTCCCCGTTGGGATGAATAAATTTGTAATCATAATGTAAAGTAATATTTAGTAGATTAATGAGGATATTCTTATCAAAATAGTCAACAGCATTGAATTGTTGTTGGTAAAAATCAAACATTGATGAAAATTTGTCTCCTCTTTGGCACAGTATCATGTTAAAAATCAACTTGTTAAATTATCTTAACCCTGTTACTCCCTAGAGTCAGTCTAATTTTCAAATTGTGAAATGTAATTTTTACTGAGAACTCTCTGCATGAATCCTATGTAGTGGCTATTCATACGAAATTTATTTAGGTAATTTAGCAGTACTATTTTCTGGTACATATGAACCATTTTTTCAAGACTTTAGAAGTTCTTGATAATGACTGGCCACTCCTAGGAAAGAAAGGGTGATATTGATAGGAAACAAAAAATATATATATATATTGCAGTGCAGTCAAAATAATTAAAGCTAACCTATATTATACATACGATAAAATACTGCATTTTAATAATAAATTACAGCTATGTGGCTTACAGAATCAGAAAATCTTGATGTGTGTTTTGCAATGACATCTGCTTTAGCGGGCCGAGGTTTTGTAGGAATGTTGCATTGGATGTGAGTTGCTGTCTCTTTTTCACTCCTTTCAGCAGCAATTTGCATCTTCCTTTCCACTATTGAATCGACTATTATTTTTAAGTGGTCCTTTGTAGTCTCCTCCGTTATGGGTTTTGCAACCCATTCCTTCGTTTACTTGAGGAACACACTCTTAGCTTGTACCTCAGTTCCTCTTTTATTTTCCCCGTTAGTTGCAGTGGCTTGCTCTCTCTCAGTGTTGGCAATGTGGTCAAGGGCTGCTAACTGCGTTCTAGAAACCATGCCCTTATACGAAAAGTGCTACCGCTTGAAGAGGTACTTGAGTTGTACATTGTGGTACACTTCCAGTGTGACAGTTCAATTTCAGTTGGTCAATGTCCTCAAGTAGGGTTTTGTCAAAAGTGACCTCCCTTAACGACTCAGGCAGGAGAACCAGGACGTCTCAGTGTTGGCAATGTGGTCAAGGGCTGCTAACTGCGTTCTAGAAACCATGCCCTTATACGAAAAGTGCTGCCGCTTGAAGAGGTACTTGAGTTGTACATTGTGGTACACTTCCAGTGTGACAGCTCAATGTCAGTTGGTCAATGTCCTCAAGTAGGGTTTTGTCAAAAGTGACCTCCCTTAACGACTCAGGCAGGAGAACCAGGACGTAGCCACCGCTTTGTCCTTGAATGGGTGGCTGGGGGCATTGATGGTACAAGTCTGCACTGTCCCATGAGTGGATGTTGCTTGTGTCGGTGGACAATAGAGATCCACTTCTCTCGTAACAAATTCTTATCCCCTTCTCGCAAGTGTCTGCACACCAACAAAGATGGTCAGAGACTGGCTTGATCCAGGGTAAAAGTTCACTACGTTATTTCTTCTTGGCTTTTTCAGACCTTGTACTGACATGGCGATCTGTTGTGACTACTTTTTCATCAGCCACTTTGTTGTTTGAATGTTTTCCATACACCTTTTGAATCCCTCCCTCTCCACCTCACTGACTGAGGCCCATTTCTCGAAAGTGCTGGTAAGTTAACGGGACCGAAACCATATTTTAAGATTGAAATTTCGAGAAAAGTAGAGTGTATTCTGAGCTGTAATAACTTCCATTTTGTTCTTAAGTTGATAACGTTGCAGTATAATTTTCAAAACATTTAAACTCCCATCTGGAATGAAATGCAAAGCAGCTTAATGGGTCTGGTAATTACCGGCAGCTTCAAGAAACGGGCCCCTGAACAATTTGAAAGTCAACTATTTTATGACTGTGCTGATTTAAACCATGGTATAGGTTCGATAGTTGGCATTGTGTCCAGGACTGTCACATCGACCATCTCCAGACAGCCACAAATCTTCGCTTTCAATGTCGGTCATAACAGAATTTTGTTCTACCTCCCAAGCCTCTTTAATAACAGGAAATAAGTACATGTCTTGAATGTTGTAAAATGTCTTTACAGTAAAAATGTTCAAGCTAAAAATTGATGATGCTATTTTTGTGTATGTTGTTCCACTAAGTAAAATGCCGAGGCCAGTAATAAATTTCCAGCAGCCATCCCCGTGTGGATGTTTCTTTCTTGGTTACTACTGCTCGGTAATCAGGGCATCACTGCAATAGTTCCTCTAAAAAAATAGTTCCTCTCGTTGCTGCATGAACACTGTAAACGCTGTTGTTTTGGAGGTTTGGAGTCTTTAAGTTTGATGTGGCTGCCATTGAAATCTCTTCCTTCTTTTCGTCATCATCATCATCAACGCTTTCATCACTTTTAGATGGGATATAGGATGGGTCCTTTTGAGGGGAAACCGTTTCAGTAATGTCATTTTCACTACCAAGTTCTTGTTCACTATGATAAAACGAGGTTTCTTGTCAAGAAATTCTGGTTCAGTCTGAGTGTCCTGGTCACAACGACCAAAAGAATCAGTTGTTTGGGTTCCCACCAATATCAGCATAAATTGCTCTCCTTGTTTGTTTACAGGCATCAATCTGAAATCATTCATCTGTTTCGTTAAACTAGGATGAGTCGTTTGCATCTTCACACTCCAGTTCATCGACAACTTGTTCATTGGAGCTGGCTGTTAACTCACAAGCACTTGAAGTACTATGAAAAGGACGAATGTACTGCAATGGAGGGAATTGCCTTTTAATACCATCCCAGAGTGGAAACAATCTCTGAAATTACAGTACAAAAATGCAGCAAGCAGACTTTTCAATATTGCAGGTTTAAACTTTGTGCGACTGCATTTAATTTCAAGATTTAAAACTTTCTAACCTCCGTGCATAATAATCTTTCAGAAACTCTCGGAGGCGAAGAGTATATTGATCTATTGGATTTGAATATGTCTTAAAAACTAAACTCAGTTCATTCTATTAGCTTTCTATCTACATTATCCTTCCAGCTTCTCATGTAATCTGCCTTTTTTTTCTCCTGAGAATCTTTGTTTTTCCCAAATGTTATTAATACTAGTCAGTATTCAGTATTCACCTTATATTAATGTATTGTACGATAATAGTTAATTTTACTTAGTATTGTAATTGTATTGTAATTGTAATTATTCACTTTGTATTTAGTATTCAGCTTATTTTAATGTATTGTGCGATAATAATTAATTCTATTTAGTATTGTAATTGTATTGTAATTGTAATTATTCACTTTGTATCTAGTATTCAGCTTATTTTAATGTATTGTACGATAATAATCAATTCTACTCAGTATTTTAATTGTATTGTTGTTGTAATTATTCTACTTAGTGTCAAGCCACTGCTCGCCTCGAATAGCTATAGCTAACTGCAAGCAGTGGTACATCCTATTTTGTATTTTCTCAATTTTTCTTAACAAGCTTGAAACTTGAACTTGAACTTGAAACCTCTTGTTAAGCTTTCTCCTCAAGGCACCTTTCACATAATAGTCGAGGCTTCTGTTTTGGACGATAGTCAAAAATTGTTGGCACTGCATCAGGTTTGCAATCAGATTGGGTAGATCCTAATCCAAGACGTTCAGCCTTCAGGTTCGAAGTGAACCGAACACAGCCTGGAATCTTTTTGTGTTGCGAATGCCCACAAAACTCCAGGCAGTTTTCGCAAACTTCACGGTTTATTTTCTCTTAGTACAATGTACACTGATCTCGTCCCGAATTATTGATAGAAGTGAAGAATATTTTTTGTTGGTTTTTAGTTACACTGACGCGCAACACACCCTAAATTCCTAGTCAACGATGATGGACTGGTTACAGATTAATCGATTCTTTCATATACATTGAAACCACGAAAAGGGAAATCACATAACGCAAATCACTTGTCACACAATGCAGCTAAAAATATCTCCACACACTCCCCTATTTGCTTCCGTCATGGGAGCAAATACAGATCGAGTAAAGTTCTTAAATTCCTTTTGTTTGAAATCTAGTAGTCTGAAATCAATGTTCAAATAATCAATCAATGTTCCTCTTTTGAAACGGTCTAAACTGAGTATTCAAATAAACAATGTTCCTTAGTCGTCTTGGTCACTACAGCAATCTCTTGAACTCGCAGTATAGCTGCGACTGCGGCATCTCACCTTGGCCTAAAGGCGAACGCTTCAGGATTCAGTGGTGGGTTTTCTGCCTCTGTAGACTTGTCGCAGGACAACTCCAATGGATACAACTGCTGCACAGCTCTTTCCTGCTCGAAGCTTTACAGCTCTCACGACGCCATCACGTCCCACAATGTGCTCTTCCACTATTCCAAGTTTCCACTTATTTCTGTCTTTGTTGTCGTCTTTGATAAGGCACACATCTCCCTTTTCAACTCCACAAGGAGAGTCTTTGTGTTACGGTGTGACGTTCTCGAAGCCCACGAAGGTACTCTTTCGTCCAGCGGTTCCAAATTGCATCCTTGTATTTTCTGAGGTATTTTGCTCGCCATCTGAGTTGTGGGTTCTCTTCATGGTAGGCCTCCCTCTCAGGTAGAATATTTGGTTGGCTGAACAGCATTGAATACGGTGTCAAGACTGGTAATTGTGCATCATCTTCAACATAGGACAGTGGCCGACCATTCTATTTCCACATCCAGAAAGACTTCTTTCAGCTCATCAAAGGTTAGATAGGCGTTGCCGATAGTTTTCCTCATTGCTGTTTTGACCAGCCCTATCATGCGCTCGAACTGGCCTCCCCACTGGGGGGCTTGGCTTAGGTTGAACTTCCGTGTGATTTGGTGATGTGCAAGGAAATCGTTTAGTTTCTTGTCATTCTGAACTTGCTTAATCCACGCTGCGGCTCCAACGAAAGTACTGCCGTTGTCTGAATAGATTGTACTTGGTCTGCCACGCCTTGCTATTAATCCCTGTAGGCTTACAAGGAATTCACTGGTCTCCAAACTTCTCGCCAGGTCAAGGTACAGTGCCCTCGTCAAACTGCAGGCATACAGGATAAGGTAGGCTTTTCCTTCACGTTTTTCAGTAGCTTTAAGCTTGATTGGGCCAGCATAGTCGACCCCCACAACTTGAAAGGGATTTGATCCTTCGGTTCGATTTCGCGGCAGTAATCCAGGAGGTGGTACAGTAAGGGCTGTGGCCTGGAATCGTTTGCATCCTGGGCACTTTTTCACGATTCGCTTCACTAGTCGTCTTAGGCACGGAACCCAGTGCCGTTCACGTACTTTCGCCATTGTCAACTGCGTTCCTCCGTGTAGAGTAGATTCATGCGCTTCCACGAACTTCTCTGTGTAGACTGCTGTATCTGGGAGATACACTGGGTAGACGCCCTGTATCCTTCCCCGGCATTCAAGGAGTTGTTGGTCGTTTAGCTGTAAGTTTAGCTGCGAGCGGTCGTTCTCATAATTCTTCGAATTCAAGCCTTCCTGCTGCGCTTTCTCCTCCCAGAATCTTCGTTGAATGCTTAGTTCTTTGGTGGTTAGTGGCCCTGTTTTCCTTTCACAAGGTGGATGCCGTGTGTTATGGACTAATCTCGCAACCCACCCGCCAATGCGCAACACGCGCCAGAGACCATACTTGTTAAGGACTGCATCAAATCCATCCACCTCTCTATCGGTAGCGAACATCTGGTCTGCAGTCGGATCACTTTCAGTTGATTCCAGTTCAGCAACGTTTGAATGCCATTTGTGAAGTTCGAAAGTGGCGTCAGCAAAGATCTCTGTTGCTGCATTTTTCATCTCTCTTGCTTTGGGTACTGTCGTCCCTCCACTTATAAGGTCATCCACATACAAATTCTTCTTGATCTCGCCTACTATTTCAGGCTGCTTGAGGCTCCAAGTATCCAAATGTGACTCAATGACCCCTCCCAATTAGAAGGGTGAGGGACCCAAACCAAACAGTGCTCTTGTAAAACAGAGTGTCTCAACTTCCTTGATCTCTGTGTTCTTATACCAGTGGAACCTGAGAGCGTCTCTTTCTTCTGGACGGATTCTGACCTGCAGGAACGCTTTCTTGATATCTCCAGTGATGGCAATTGGGTTAAAGCACCCTCGAATCAACACACTCCATATTTGGTTTTGCAGTGGTGGACCATTGTTAAAACCCTTTGTCTACTTCTTCAGATTCAGTATTTTTTTACCATGCAACTTTAAAAAATTATATCTCAGGTGTTATTTACAGTTCCATTTAAAGCTATACCTCATTGGAAAGGGCAAAAATTAAACTTGCAGAAAAAAAATATTTCGGTCCCAAGAAACCCATAATATTCTGCAGAAAAAATTAACAATAAAATATTTCTGCATAAATGATTCTAAAAAATTTTTTAAGAGCTGCATTTTGCCAGGAATGTGGTCTATTTTGTGTAATATGGTAGAAACAATTTTTTTCTTCAATATCTAAGCAAAATAGTCCGAGAATCATTGGAGAATATAACGCGACTTGGAATTTTATAAAAAAATTTTCAGTAGCGCTTATCAGATTATGCTAATCGGATTAGCCTAATTAGCATAATGAAATTCTACACTTCGGCGTCACCTCGTGGTCAGTGTTTACTTTACAAAGACGCCTTGTTTTTTAGGTTTTCCATCGAAATATGAGTTAAAGACAAGCAAACATGAGTTTTCTGATATAAATCATCAAAATAAGCAAGGACTGGAAGGCAAATAGCTAAGCGAAGGCCAAACGGGAAGCAAATCATTGCATTTCAACAACATGTGCTGTAGACTTAGCCGAATCGGCGATCGGCACGGAAAGATTTTTACTCTATTCTTACCTCGATTTTCGCGTTTATTTGCTTGTTATCCTCCAGAATCCTTCCAAATAACTTGCTTGACTTGTTTTTGGTTGAAATTCGTCGATACAAGCTTTCATTCTTCGCCAAACGAGCCATAAAATTCGCTCGCTTCATCCGACATTGATCGGGAATTTTCAAAAAATCGTTGCGTGAAGCTCAAACCTCCCCGGGGCCTGGAACTAGGCATGTAATTGGCTAAATCTATTAACTTCCTGTGGGCCAAATTTGGGGGGGATCGGAAGTAACGCAATTTTTCAATGATTTTTTGTCATCGATGAAATTACTTCGATATTTAAAGGGCCTGTAGACAAAGGCATTCGTTAAGAGATGGCGCACGGTCCCAGGCTCAGGCGTCATACACTATTCTCAGTTTAGTGCTTTCAGCTGTTTCACGCACTACTCCCTTGTGTGGAATATAGAATTCCCTTCCTTCGACAGAGTTAGGGACGCACTCAACAATTCCCTCGATCAACTGCTCCTGAATCACAGCATTGTAATCTTCGATTGACCCATTCTTCTCAAGTTTCCGTACCAGGCTAGCAAGTCTGCGCAGGCTTCCTTCTTTGTTGTTTGGCAAGGGGGTATGATTTCCCTTCCATGGGAGACCAGTTTTGTACCACCCTTCTTCGCTCCTCCGCAGTTGTTCCTTAAACTCATCATAAACCACACTCTGATCCCCTGAAGGTGAGTCTGCCAACCCGAGAACGTCTAGCTTACAAAGGTCTTCATAGTCGACTCTTGATGTCTGTGTAAGGAGCACCACTGATTACGGGTAACCCCATTATATTTTGGACGTATGCATTCACTATCTCAGACGTTTTCCCATACTTGTTCCTTAGAATGTTCTTTGCCCGTTCGTACCCTTCACTCGAGAAAGGGAGACCATCTATTCCCGCTCTGACTTTAGGTTCCAAAAGATCTTTAAGATAAGCGAATTTAGTTACCACCGCCATGTCGCTACATCTGTCGATTTCAGCTTCGTAAATGTTCCAAAAACGGAGCCAATCCGTAAGGGAACCATTGAATTTTGCAATAGTGAGCTTAGGTAGTTTAGTGCGCACTCCCTCACTGGTGGCGGGGCTGGCTTTTGCTTCACTCGACTTAGTTGTGTAATTTTTCTTCGTTTCTTCTATTTTCCACTCATATTCGAGCTTCTGCTCTAGCTGTGCTCTTTCGAATCGTAATTGATCTTCGCGCTCCTTCGCCTTAAGCTCGTTCTCACTTTCTTGAGCTTTGGAATCTTCTAATTTAAGGCTAGCCAAGTGCTCATTTATATTTGTTACTTGGGTGTCAACTTGAGCGTCCTGTTGCTCAATTTCTTGGCTCCACAGCCTGATGTCCTCTTTAGAATGACTCGCTTTGAATTTTTCTTCAACAACTTGAAGTTTTAGAGTGTCGATTTGGTTTGCTATGGTATTTAGCGCCTCTTGAGGACGTGCAATCGCTAGCACTCTCCCTGACTCCAGAACACTTTCCGTTTTTCCCAATGTAAAAAGAAGAAGTTTACGTTTGCCTTCTATATCTGCTTGTAGTTGCTCCATTTCCAGTTACCAGCCAATGAAATGGTTTCCAGTACCGTCAGAGGTGCCACTGTGTTGTGAATGCCCACAAAACTCCAGGCAGTTTTCGCAAACTTCACGGTTTATTTTCTCTTAGTACAATGTACACTGATCTCGTCCCGAATTATTGATAGAAGTGAAGAATATTTTTTGTTGGTTTTTAGTTACACTGACGCGCAACACACCCTAAATTCCTAGTCAACGATGATGGACAGGTTACAGATTAATTGATTCTTTCATATACATTGAAACCACGAAAAGGGAAATCACAAGTTCAAGCTCTGTGGAAGAAGACGACGGGGAGAAAAGAAAGCCAAAACCATATGACAAATGGACCCACGGAGAGCAACAAGTACTCGTTCGGTTGTGGGCTAAGAGGCATGACCGACTTGAAAGCTGGGATGTAGAGACTTAGTCACCCTTCGCCACGTGGTCGAAGCTCGAGCTAGTGCCTCTGACAGTTGCAAGGAAGAGGATAACTGTGAAGAAACAGATCCATGTACTAGTGGTGAAATAGATCAGACAGGAAAAGGAAAAGAAAGAGAGTGCGGGTGGAAGAGCAAGATGAGGAGGAAAGAAATATGCTAAAAGAGTCCATGTCAGGCCTCCAAGAACAGAGGAAGGAAATGAGAGTTTATGAAAGCCTTTAATAAGACACAAGAACAGCAAGTCAATACGATGAATGCTTTGGTTGGAGTGCTAACCACTTTTCTCCAAAACAGCAAGAATTAACTTGTCTATATATAATCTTGTTTTAGGTACAGGCATTTCAGCAAAGCCGTGACATTGCATTTCATTTACAATAAGAACTGTTTTGTTGTGATTTAATATGTGAAAACTCGTAAATTTATATAGTTCACACTAATTTCAACATAATCCTTCCAGTCAGTATTGACTGCTATAAACGATATTTCAATGTGTTACAATGTTGATAAATGAAGCTGCTTTGTTTTACAGTGAGGACACTCGAACCATGAACACCTAGACTTTTTTCCCGCTTTTTTGGCATCTACTAATCACAATGTTACTTCATAACGAGGCTCGCGCATTTTATGTCTGTTGAATCAAGTCAGAGTGAACGTTGAGCTATCATGGCTGACAAAAGCGAAGTTTACCACTGGTTGAAATCATTATCTCCAGGAAGGAAGTTAAAGAGATTGTCTTTACAGTTGGAAAGCAGGGGTTTTCACAAAGATCTCTTGCTTACGTCAAATCAGAGGACTTGGACTCGTTTTTTCCTTCTCCCGATAAGCTTTTACTGGCGGAACGACGTGTGTTAGAGGCTGAACTAAGCAACATAAAAGCAGAGAGCGGCCACCAGTTCAACCCAAACCACCTTGAGCCAAAGCGACTGAATATGACTCCAACAACGGCAACAAGCAGTGCACCCCAGCAATGGTCACCCGAGGCTGCAATCAACGTAAGTTTTGAAGCGAGCGCGACCACTTCAAACCAAAGCCCTCAAACGATTCAAAGTCCATTGGACCGAAGAGCGTCGGAACTGTCAGAAAATCTAAAGTTACTAGAAGTGCAAGTTGAAAGCGCCAAAAGTCATCTTCAGCGGAAACAAAAAGCCGTTGAAGATTTACCAAATGTTCATGAGAGATGCGGAAAAGTGTGTGCTATTTGCCATACGTCTGGCTACAGCAGAACGAATTGTAAGAAAATTCCTTGTAACGATGCCAACACTTGTAAGCTAAAGGCAAGCACCCAGAACTGTTGGCCGATATTGGCATACTACAGCGTGAACTGAAAGAACTTGAACAAAAGTTTGCAAAAGCTAAAAGTGACCACAATGTATTTGTCTCTTTGCGCCAACGAGCTAAATCAAGTTTCTTTGCTATCATGCGGCCACATCTTAGGAAACAAAACCCCGCTAAATACGTGAATTGTTCTGCCTTGGATAGAGACTTGATAATTCTCCAGCGAGCGGTGAAAATTAAAGTTCCATTAGAGGAAACTTACAACTGGAGATTGCCAAATGTCATCGAAGAGTATAAACATGGAATTGTTGACCCTCTCCGAGTGCAGTGAACTGAAACGAACAATTACATGCAAATGTTGATCAGTTATACCTAATGGTTGTACTTTTGTCCTTTTAGCTACGGTACACTGAGCTGTTGTTATTTTTATGTTGTTTTTATTTTCGTTGCGTGTATTCAGTTTTATTCTGACTTCAAATGACTTGATTACAACTGCAGATACTCTTGCACTGATTTTATTGTTTACAAAAGATTGTTCAAGTTTCACCCTTGTTATGAAGTAACAATTTCACAGTAGAAAAGTTTTACAGTATCTATCCAGTAAAAAGTTTTGTTTTCGATATTACATGCTTGACAATAAACACAATTTACACTTTTTAGCAGCAAGAGTGAATTTATTTTGTTCTCACGGCTGAGATAAAAATAGCAGGAGACATGAAGAGAACACCAACTGTCAATCACACATAACCGCAGTTTCGAAAGTATGAAATTGAATTAGCTGGAGTTATTTTCGATACAGCTTCGCATATCACTATTTCAGTTTCATTCGCAGTCAAAGATGTGTTTTGTTTGAGGTAGCACTTTATTTGGTGAAAACAGAATTCGCAAGTGTTCAAGTGGGGCGAGTACACGGGCTGGAAAATGAGGTCAACGCCATGTCCTTGAAGAATATCTTGTAACAGGGCCTCCGCAAATTGTCTGTGGTGAAATCCGCAGTTGTCCATTATGACAACGTCGCCATTCTCGAGAATTGTTGAACCATCTACTCTATTTATTGAAAGAGCTTCATTAAAGAAATTCAGCAGCTCCATACCATTAGAAGGGCCTCTCAAAACATTAAAATAATCTACTCCATGTACGGAATGAAGTAAGTTCAGCGTATAGTTAGCGTTTGAGGCGTAGCACTGAATTTCTATTGCAGGTTCACTGATAAAGGAATTGCCATAGGCTCGGTTTCCTGACGTTACAAGAACACTACATTCGTCAAAAAAATGAAGCCTCGTATAGTCACGTCCAATTTGGTCAAGGAAATAATTCCGTATTTGCTTGTGACAACGATTCTTTGGGTACTTGGGGCACCTTTTTCTTTGTCATTCTGCAGTCTTCCCGTAGGCACTTTTTTATTGCAGACCATGATGGCAAATGACCAGGGAGAAATTCCATCTAATAGCAAACGCTGTTTAAGCTCACTTGTATACATACTTGGTTGACATAATTTCTCTGACTCCACATATTCGACAACATCTGCCGACATCTTATTTCGAACCGGTGTTTTCCGTACAAGTTGCTCTCTTCATAGAATTGAACAACTTTATTTACATATCCGAGGCTAACTCGCACATTTTGTGAAATTTGTCTTTGCGAAAAACCTTGATGGTGTAGATCAAGCACTCTTTCCCGATAAACTTGAGGCAGAAATTTACCATTGTCGTACATCCCTTGCTGTCTATTGACAGTGAGTTTGCATTCACCTTCACCGAACAAGAATAAAAAAAGTTAGTATCGTCAAATATTGACAGATAACTAGAAGTTATTGATAAAAATTGTACTTACCAGCATAATTAGCAGGCGTGTAGGCCATTTTACGTTCAAAAAATTATAGTCGAGACGCCGCCATGAAAAACACTAACATTATATTTTACCACCACTAATGTGATTGGACAGCGCCTAAAAAATGCCAAACCCTTTGTCCAAATGAAGAGCTGTCATTGGATAATGATGAAATAAATGCGCCAAAAAAGTCTTGGTGTTCATGGTTCGAGTGTCCCCACTGTAAGATGAACAGTTCATCCATATTGGATTCTGTTGTGACAGTGATTTCCCAGGCGTACAGCTAGATCAAGGTATAAATTATAATACATATTTCTAATGCAAGAAGTACACAAATTTTAACTTTACCAAATTAACACACAAATATAGATAGATATGAAATTGAAAATAAAGTTTACAATGCATCTTTGAGGAGGTCACGGATGTCATCTCCATTGCGCAATACATCTGCTGCTACATTCAGAGGGCCTGGATCCTCACCATCATCATCTCCTTCATCCCAGTCATCACCATTTTGTAAACATATATTGTGCAAAACTGCACAAGCCACAGCGCATCGAATCGCAAACTCCACAGAACTATCTAACCGTTTCATAAGAATTCTCCAACGATTTTTGAGTATGCCAAAAGCACACTCGACCTTAACTCATGCAGAAGATAATTGTTAAATTTGATTTCATCTCGATCTCATGTACCTTTGGGAAAAGGTTTCATGAGCCATGGACTGAGTGGATAGGCACTATCACCAACAAGATATGGTCCTATTTGTTGGCCAGAAACATTTTCTGTTAGAATGGTTAGGATTTCTCCCCATTCTGCTCTTGTAAAGATTCGACTTCGTCTTAATACGTGACCATCGTGCATGCTACCTGGGAATCCACAAGCAAAGTCAAGGAAATGCTACCATTGACAACAGCTTGAATAATAAAATCATGTTGTTGATAATGACTAAAGTAGTCTGGTGCACTGTCAACGGGTGCTTTTATCCTAACATGTGAACCATCGACAGCTCCAACAATGTTTGGTAGGTCGGTCAAGTCTGTGAATGTTTCAATTGATGCGGTCACTTCTGCCAGGGTTTCAGGAAATTTAATGTGATCATCCCTTATTTCATACAGGCCATTAACAACGTCTTGTACTGCCTCAATGACGGTAGCTTTGCCAACATTAAAGACTGGATCAATAGTTGAGTAAGAGTTGCCATGAGCTAACCTATAGAGTCCCAAGGCCAGCACTTTCTCGGGTGCTAAGCAATCTCGGAATTTCGAATTTTCTCTTACAATCCTGGTGTTGAGAGTATTACGGATGAGATCAAAAGTGTCCTTGTAGACTCGTATTCTTGTGGCACAGTAGGGTCGTTATACATGTAGTGTATCTCAAACCAGGATTCGGCTGGTCGGGGAATTCTCCATGCCTATGGCGCTATGTGTTGTAGCCGTAATCGCCGATTCCTTCGCTGTATCAGCAATGTTTAGCATTGCCTGATAACTATTTATCCATCTCATATACAAGATGAAAAATGCCATTATTTGCTGCTGTAGAATGCTGATACTCTGAAGCAGAAATATTACTAAAGCGATACAGAAGGCTTGATTTCGATTCATGTTTACATTAAAAGTGCACTGATATGCGGGAAAGTGACGTGGGTAATATTGATCTCTAGGTGACAGATGCTACATGCAATGCAACCGTAACTATTCTTGATAAATTTTTAGATTTCCGGTTGCGGTTGCAAATTTTTTTGCACTAAAGATTTAAGTCGAAAATTTATCAGGACTCATATGTGACCCGGGCCTTATCCTTTGCTTTTTCTCTGACAGGTCAAGAATCATTTTGGCAACCCACAGCGCTACAATGCACCATGATGAGAGAATATCACACCACGATAGAAAGTAAGTCTTGTGCTAGTCATAGCTATATTTATACGATGGAGGTTATGCAATACCAGAAAATCTCTTCTTGTAGGACTAAAAATTGCAAAAGGTCAGTCGTAGTTGTCCAAACAGATAACGTGCCTTGTGAAATCGTGCACCGTCATCATACCCTTTCATCCGATTGAAAATGACAATAACCCAAAACATCGTCAACAGACTCAATTTCACTTTATGCAACCTCACTATAAGCTTAGAATATCGCATAGCTTCCCTGTCTGTGTTTAAATAATTCAGAAATGCAACCAGCAAATTTATTGAATATTAAAGCTCTACATGTAAAGAAACTCTTGTATAAAACCCACAAACAGTCTACAAAGAATCTTTTATTTACAAAATAAATTGGCGATGCAAAAACATCACATTTGTTCCCTGTGTTGCTTGGCATATCCTGTTCACTTTTATGGTCTTGTAGTTTCTCTTCAGAAAGCGATAACATCCACGAGCCACCGATCTCATTAGTTCTCTTGGCGAAGTATTCAGCAAAATAAATTGCTACTTCAGGTTGGTCCTTATTAAAGTTGCCTTCGATCTCCAAATTGATTTGCGTCTTGTCGATGGTTGAAGACTTAAAATCCAAAGAGGGTATCGAAACCTTGTAAAATTCTTTGGGATTAGAATTTGCAGATTCTGTTTTAACTAGCCAATAATGTTTTATTGCTCGTCTTCGAAGTTCAGTTGCATTGTTCTTACAGAAAGTCTTTAATTCTAAGTTCTCAGGCATTGGATTCTTAGTGTACCTTTTTTTCGCTGTTATTCCTTTTTGCCTGTCATTTGGCACGTAAGGGACATCTTTAGCCCTACTCTCAGCTTTTCCAGAGGCGCATGATCCTCTGTCACAGAATAAAAAACGTTAATTACGGAAATCCACAGCAGACCAATAAATAGATGCGTGAACATTGAAGAATTCTCAATTGACAACTTTTGGACCTGGAGGCTTCTGTTACAAAGGGTGTTTGGACTTCCTCTGATCAAACTTGACTTGCGACAAATTGCCAGCGATATAAAAAAACAATATACATCCATTGAGAAGGAAATGCCTTCATGCTTTCCTTTAGTCTTCAAGGAAAATGATGATATAGAGAAAGAACACAACTTTTCAATTTCAGCAACTTGCTACAAAGAGCACCATCAATTGAGAAGGAAATGCCTTCATGCTTTCCTTTAGTCTACAAGGAAAATGATGATACAGAGAAAGAACACAACTTTTCAATTTCAGCAACTTGCTACAAAGAGCACCATCAATTGGGAAATAACTTAGATTTAACCCTTTTATCTTGATAGGAAGAATTATTAGACATGAAGCTATTTCAACAGCGGCAGGGGAGTGGAGAATACATGTAATAAGAGTGGGCTTTTTAAAAGTAAGCTTCCCTTTTCCTTATATTCATGCACCCTGAATAAACGAAAAAAGGCCCTCTGAATCTCCTGGCATCTAGAAGAGGTCAACGCGGAGGAAATCATCTTCGGCCTCGATACAAACGCCGTATTTCTGATGATTGTGATACTCAAAGCTGTTTTGCATCGATTGGAAATCCATCACACAAGCTAAGTGAATTAAATATTCCATTTGTCACCTCCAACGACAAGCAAGATTTGCATATGAGAAGTAAACAGTGTCTAAACGTTTGCCATCTCAATTCGCGTTCTGTTCGAAATAAAGTACTTTCTCTTAAAGACTACACAGTGGATCGAGATATTGACCTTTTTGCACTCACCGAGACCTGGTTGGAACCTGGTGATAATGACGGAGTTTTAATTGAAGAACTTACTCCTACTGGTTACAAGTTTCTCCACAATCCCAGGTCCTCAGGTCGTGGTGGCGGCGTTGGTCTTTTGTTTAAAAAGACCCTCAGGATAAAGCAAGAGGAAACTGTGAATGTGAAATCCTTCGAATACATGCGGGCTATCTGTAATACATCTACCAAAAGTTTCAGGATTGTCATTATTTATCGACCACCGAACTGCAGTACTGCTGATTTTTTCCTGGAATTTTCTGATCTCTTGGAAGGTCTGTCAGGATTTGGAAGCTTACTATTTATTTCTGGTGATTTTAACTTCCATATGGATCAACCTGAGTCATCTTGTGTATCCAGATTTTTATGCATTTTAAAAACATTTGGTCTTCAACAGCACGTCTATTCTCCTACCCATCAAAGTCAACATACGCTTGACTTATTGATTACTAAGCTATCTGATTCTGTATGTTCTGGTATCCACATACACGATACGGGATTATCTGATCATTATGCTGTTCATTGTGTATTACCTCTTAGTAAGCCTCCAAGAGAGGTGACAACAATTGTTTATAGGAAACTCCGTGGAATAGATATGGAATCTTTTTCCAATGATCTTCAAGCTGTCTTAGCTACGGCACCTGTAAATAATCTATCTGAAATCATTGAGTACTACAACAATGTACTCCGTCAGGTTCTGGATAAACATGCTCCGAAAAAGTCTAAAGTAATTACCATCAGACCAGCTGCGCCTTGGTATTCGATAGATATTGCTGCATGTAAGAAACTCAGAAGAAAGCTTGAACGTCGTTGGCGCAAGACTAAATGTCCAGACGATTACAATGCATATGCAGTACAGTGTAACTGCCCAAAGCTCTGAAACTTCTGGCACCCACTGACAATTGGCTAACGTTCTGAAGATAACTATTGCTATTCAGTGTAAACAATTTGTTTCTCCAACACAATGCAGTCAGTTTTCAATATAGATGGTAAATAAGATTGCAGAAGAACTAGCTGCCAAAGAGTTTTTACTCGATCGAGAACACATGCGTTCTCTCAGTTCTGGCATAATGTAAGACACCCATGGTGTTCTATTACACTATCCCCCTTTTAAAAGAGTGAATCTCTGGACTGACAGCCACGTAGAGTAACTACAAAGTCGATGTAACAAAGACATTTAGTTTTTTAGGTCATTTAGTTCTAGACACGTTCAGGGGATAAACACTGTTCATACTGTCTTAACTTCCCCTCATTGCTTGAGCTTTCTTCAACAACTTACATTTCAATCTGCTTATGTGATCCCGCTCCATCATTTGCTTCTGCTCCAACATCTGGAAATGGTTGCACCAACCATTTGATTATCTTCATGATCCCTTTAAGACCCAACGGCCTCGGTGACATACCCAGTTTCCACAGGTACACTCTCATTTCAATTGGACTGCACACCTACATTGTCAACCCAAGCAAGTTCTGCCTCGGCTCCCTCACCAACCTCCTCAGACTCCACCTCTGCCACTTCCTCCAGTGTTGGTCCCACATATCCTGCTTCCAAGCACTGGCCTTGTAACCCACCTCCTTCGCCCGTAGTCTTCTTCTCCAATCTTCCTTCCTCCCTCCTGGTTCAACCGAAGATTGTTAAAATTGACTACTACAGACCGCCTTGAATGTCCCCTAACTTTCTTCACATGGTACATGACATCAGTGACTCATGCCA